>RJWT010014695.1:0-20893 GCA_004365215.1 Cuniculus paca | reverse complement strand
AGAATATCGACCTAATGATACCAGTGGTTTTCAACGCTAATGCGCATCGTCGACATATATATTTGAATGCTTCCTGATTGGTGAAATCGCTTCAAATGACCAGGTGCGCAAGCCGCTAGGACATTTAAGAGTAACAGAGTGACACAGTGGCATGTTAAAGTCCTTCCAGAAAGCCCTCTGAAAATAGGGCTCTCGCTGCTTTCAGTACAGTATCTGATTTTGTTTTAGATTATACAGAACACAAGGCTGTGTCCACCGGGTCTCTGCCCGTAGGAAGCTGCGCCTCTCATCTGTGGGCTCCCGAGAAGAAAGCACGAGGGTTTCAGCGCAGTTGCACAGACAGATGAGAAAATGAAAGCAATCTTGGTAGTGAATCCACAGCGAGGTCGACTATGCAAAGGATCCTCTGTGGTTTGGGCTTCAAGGAGGAGGAGGCCTCCGGGAGGGCTGGACAGACAGGCTGAGAGGTCTGTACCACCTCCTTGTCCTTTGTGCCACCCCCTACCTTCCTCCCGCCATGCCAGTGCCAAGCAGGGTCTCAGCCTTTGACCCCGTGCACCCACAGGAGCCGTCAAACCTCTCTTTTCTCCAAGCCCAAGAGCCACAGCCTCTTTCCACTACACACGACCCCAAACTGCTTGCTATCCCCACCCACGGTCCACGGAGCCTTGGCATGCTCTGTCTGGAAAAAAGAAACTAAAAAGACGTAGGAATGGACACAGGGCATGGTTTGTGTAGGATCGGAAGTGTGGGCAGGTTGGCTGTGAATGGTTCATTAAAAAGACCCAGGGAGGGGGGTGAGTCGTGGTGCGCTCTGGGCCGCAACTTCCTCTTCTGTAAGGGGAATAATGATCTTCACCTCCTGCTCTGTGAGAATTAATTTATGACTTCGGAGTTATCTGAGACACTTGGAAGGGAAGCATGCGACGACCTAGTGCACGCAGAATATAGAATCTGCCGGCTCAGAGCTGGTTAACCATGAATAGCAAAAAACACAATGGCAAAGGAGAAATGACTTTCACCGATACTGCTTGTTCTCACTCATATGTGGAAGCTAAAACAGTTGATTTCACAAATGGAGAGAGCAGCTGGCTACCCTGGGAAGCTGAGGCAGGAGGATCACCAAGTTTGAGCTCAGCCTGGGACAATTTACTGACTTAGTGAGATCCTATTTCAAAATTTTAAGACATAAGAAAAGAATCCAGTGCCATAGAGCTGGGTTCAGTCCCGAGAATGGTTAGCAGAAACTGGAGAGAGGCAGAGAGGAAGAGAAGACAGAGAAGGGTTAATCAGTGTGTACAGAAGTACAGTTAGGACAATTAAGGTCTGGTATCCTAGCACCACAGTAAATAAGTACATAAAATGAAGTGCTAGTGTTCCTTAGCACAGTAAGAGGACTATAATGTATGTCAAAATGGGTAGAAGAAAGGATTTTGAATGTTTCTAATGCCAAGAATGATTACTATGTGAGGCGGGAGATATGCTGACTGCTGACTCGGTCTCTATGTGTTGTGTGCATGTGTGGAAATGCCACACCGCACTCTGCAAATGCGGGTGACTGTTGTGTGCCACTTTAAATACAAGTAAGTAAATAAATAAATGCTTGAAAATCCGACTTTCCCTGCTCCAGACAGGCAGTTTCAGAAGGTTTTGCTACAGCCAGTGTTAGCAATGGCTTGTGACTTGTTACTTGACCAGGGAGCCAGAGGATACTGCAAAAGGAGACCTCAAGCTGGCCATCTCACTCTCTGTGCCTCAGAGAAGGAAACAGCATGTTTTGTTATAATGCTGGCTGAGAAGCCTGGGAGGATTTGGCACTGAGGATGGTGGGTATGCATGGACGGCCCGCATGTGTTCTGATCTGCTCGGGGTCTCGTGGGCCGAAGCCACTGTTGGGGGCAGTATTCCTTGAAAAGAAGTAAAGTCACAGGAGCTAAAGGGTCGCTGTGTTAGAATCCTATGCACTGCGAGAGTGAACTGTTCAGCAGACTAAAGATGGAGGCAATGGTATCGGATGCAATAGGGAGGGGGATTAGAAGAGGTTTCTGTTATAAAGAACTGGGAAAAAGGCATTTGTGGGCCGAGGGATGTGTAGTAATGCGTGTGTGGAGAGTTGCCGCAAAAGCCTGGGAGAGAGCTACTGTTTCTACTGTGGCAGGAAGACAAGATGAACCAGAACCTAAGCCCTCCCACCTGGTGTGAGCTCTCTCTGTGACCTCTAGGTCCACAGACAGAGTCCTTGCCATGAACACAGGTGACGCTGGCCACAGACCATGCCACACGTATGCAGAGCCCCTGGTCTGGCTCTTAGATTAAAGCTACTCCTGGCACCCACTTACTGGTCCCATCCTGACCTGAACTCCTCAACCTTCAGCAGACATCTCGTCCCACATGTCCAGCTGCCTGGAGGATGGTCACCCAGCTCTGCAAACAGAACTGCGAACAGAACCTGTCTGAAGTCCTCTGCCATCCGTTCCATCCCTCCCAGCCTCGCCCCAGCACCTGCACACCTGAGCTTGGTCTTCACACCTTCCTCTTCTCCCAGTGTTCCAACACAGACACACAGCTCAGACATGCCAGCGGCCGTGCGTGGGGGCTCCCACAGTCACTTCTTTCCTATCATATTGTCACATGCCCTACCCCGGGCCCTGTCACCTCTGGCGTGGACTGTTACACTAATATCCCAACTCACTCTGGCTTCGCCGTCATTGGCTTCTGCCTTCAGTGTAATCCTTTGGCAGCGCTGCTTTGATTATATCACTCCCTGCACCAAACCACACGCTGCCCTACTTCCTGAAGGAGAGATCTACTTCCTTTCGATTTCTGTCCAAAGCCCAAGGTGTGCCCTCCCACATCTCCAGGTTCAGGTTGTCTCCTGTTGAGCTCTCGCCAATGCCTCTATTAACCTTCTGCTCTTTCTGCTCCTATGACATTTACTATTCACTGGGACAGAGGTGTCCTGGGATGGAACCCAGAGCTTTGGCACTAAGCCCTTTTCTATTTGTCATTTTTATTTTGAGACATGGTCTCTCCCTCAGTTTCCCAGGACGGCCTTGAACTTGCGACCTTCTTGTCTTGGCCTCCCAGAGTGCTGCAATTACAAGTATGCACCACCGCCCCGGCTCCATGCTTTCATGCGTCTCACTGATTGAGAGCTGGGATTCCACTTTACTCATCTTTATGTTCGCCAGAGTGGGGACCCCATGGCATCTCACCGAGTAGACACCTGTCCACAGGTGTCTGCGGAGGTCCTCACAGAGGAGAGTATTGTACAAACCTGGGTAAAGTCACTGCGAGGAGGGAGTAGCCTGCGGGGAGCAGGTCCTTACAGGCACAGTACAACATGGGCCACTATCGAGAAACTTCAAAAGCCACCCTCTCCAGCATTTGGCTAATTATATAGATAATTTAGGGTTGGAAGAATCTGTAAAATTATCAACATTCTTCATTGCCGAGACGAGAATGTAATCATGTGAGCTCCACAGAGCTTGCAAAAACAGAACAGGATGTGGGAAGCCAAGCTGATAGTGACAGTGACGGAGTTGAAAGAAAAATGAGATAGGCTTGGCAGGGGGCCTGTGCAGTGCTGGAAACACCCAGAAATATGGGGCGAATTCTTGACTGGGGGCTTCGGGTTTGTCTGATCTGATTTCGCAGGGCTTTTGATCTGGTTGCTATTGTGGCTCCTTGATTTACAAAAGAAAATTATGCATGCATTGAAATGTTTCTGATGTAGATAAAACTCTTAATTCAGATTTTTAGAAGGCAAGACTTATGTAATTCCATAATTTTTTTTTAAGAATGAAAAGATGAAGCCGTATCTCATGTGCATAGTAAATATTTGAGGTCAGATGGAGGAAAAAAATGTTATAAGAAAATCGTCAATTTCCATATGGAAGCAACAGACCCAAACAACCTTAGACAGACAAGCCTTCAGACTTCAGGTGATAAATACACCCTCATCAAATAGTGGTAAATAGCCCATTGCTCATGAGGAATGAGCACATAAAAAACAATGATAGCAACAATAAAACCCACGGTGCACGATCAAGTAGCGAGGTTTTGAGTAGAAAGGAATCAGGTACTTTATTACAGAATTACGTAGTCGAGTCTTCTGGGGCGTGAGAGAGCGTACGGCTCTAAGTAATCAAAGCTGTTGCATACGTGTATATACACTTAGGTGCATGGTATTTATAAAGCTGACAACTCACAAAATGGGAATGATGTTGGCTGTCCACAGTGTGCAAATATTTGGCCACATATGTGTGAGTCATACGAGAACCTCGTCCCACACCCAGCCCCTCTGTGACTTCCTAAGCCTTTCTCCAACTCAGCGTTTTCATTGACAAATGTAATGGAATTCCCTATATCATTACAAAAGAGCAAAGGAAGAAGGGAATATATATGTGTGTATGTGTCTATATTACTACTAATCTCTGTAAGTTCATCAGAAAGGTTTGTGCTCTCATTGTTTGATTGTTGGAGCATTTTTTTTCACGCCTAAATCTTATAACCTGAACAACTACTTCTAAGATAACAGTATGCAATATATTAACTAATGTTAATTTCCTACTATTTTTTAAAAATTCTGTATCATTTCTTTTTATTTTGTTTCATTAAAAAAAAAAACAGTGAAAAAACCTCACATTTGTGACTGCCCTTTATGAATGGCAAAGTGAGACCATCACAGTATTTCAGTATTTTAATTACTGGTCTGGTCATTTTTTAAAAGATCAGCATTGTACCATCTTTGTAATCCCGTCATCAAAATATTATACGAACATTCGCAAGGACTATTCAAATACAAACAAGTAACTAATCAATGGCTCTTAAATAAAAACATTCATTTCTTTCCCCTTTAATTATCACCAACTTTTGCAGAGATAGCTAGTCAGATGAGTTTGTGTGTGGGCAAAAATCATTTTGATAAGCTGATAATCTAGACGTCTGATTCAAAGACCATTCCTACCACAGATTACTAAGTATGTGCCTTCTCCCGGACCAGTTGTCTCTCTGACAGTTGGGTGCCCGTTGTAGGCTGCCCTGTGGGTAAGACAGATCATCACATAGGAGAATGTTTTCAATGCAGATGCTCCTCCATCTGCTGTGGACTTACATCCTGAGGCAGACTCTACCTTTAGCCACTGAGCGTTGGAGCTCGGCAACACAGTGCAGGCTACAGCTGACAGGGAGCTGGAGCTCGCTGCCCCTGATTGGCAGCCCAAAACAGGATCATCCCTCTCAGCATGAGAAGAAGGTCAAAATTCCAAGTTCAGAGAACAGCTCCTGCAACATGCATGTCACTTTTGCCACAGTGTAAAGTCAACCGTTCTTAAATTGGAATCTTCTGTGGCAGCCTGCAGTTCCCAAGCAGCAGAATACACAGGGTGAGGCCCTGTAAAATGAGACCTGTGACTACTATGTCCAGTATACAAGGGACGTGATATTACCCACCGCTGGACACACCCAGTACCACAGCTCACTCGCTGAATGTCTAGGGATAAATCGCTGAAGTTTTCTGAGCCTTAGTTTCTTGTGCAAAACAAGTTTAGGAATGCCTACCTACCGGAGTTCTTGTAAGATGCAGAAATCATCTTTATAACATGAGGAGCACGTAGTAAGTGCTCAAAAAGTGTACCTAGTTCTTCGGTGTCAGGTGATATGTATGAATATTTAATGTAGCTTGAAAATTCATATTTATCAAATCAGTTTTTACTTTCAATATTTGCATTTTAAACTTTTTTATCCTATGTTTATTTACTTTGTAACCACTTTTAGAAATAAACTTTACTGCTGAGTGTGTGTAATGTAATTTTCTTTTTGCCACTTTGCAAAGTTTAAAACACATGGCCAAAGCAAGATACAATACGATGGAGAAGATAAACCTGTTAATCCTACAACAAAACAATTCTGCATTTTAAAAAACTATTATTTTGTTGATCTAACCCTTCTTTATCTGCATAATCATTCAAATTGGAAAAGTAAAGAATATCACAGGTACTCTGTCCCACCGGTGGATATTCTATGCTGCACAGTGATCTACACAGATCATTTAGTTACCAATATAATTAGATAAAACTGCTGTACTTTCGTATTTGCAAATGGGCAGAGTTTGTCTGGTTATTTGTAGTGGATACCAATGTAACCCGTGAGTACAGGCCCAAGTAGTCTCATTACTGTAACACTGCTATATTTCTTGTATTTCATCACCTCCTGCAATGCTAGTCATTGTAATCATAGTGAGATGTCGTCCCCTCTCCCAAATGTGATTAGGGATCCCTGAGGATCTCTCGCCTGGCCAAACCAAAGCCTTTATGTGCCACATGCACTACACCATTGTCACTGGCTCCTGTCCGGCCACCATAGTGACCTCTAACATCAAAGAGCACAAAGATAAAGGTACCACTGGGCGTCACCAAACCCTCTGTGGCCAGCACCCTGCAGAACCTCCAGCCCCGCCCAGAGGTGGTGCAGTCCCTGCTCCCCTGAGATCCAGTTGCGTTGGAGGTTGGGGGTCATTGGTCCCCATGATCTGTGAAGCCCAGCTGACCTTTGTCAATGCCTAAACAAGTCTCCCCAAATTGGAAGCTCAAGGAGTTTTGAAATTCATGGCCTAGGCAGTGGGGGTTGTGGGGAGAATGCAATGCAGAGGAGGTTCTGGGAGGATAGCTATGGCGAGGTCACCATGACTGGGTGGGCAGGTTTGATGGCCCAAGAGGACAGTCAGGGCCAGCATGGAAACCTCTTTCTGCAGCCAAAGCCTGGGCCTTGATTCTTTCTTCTCTTGACCTGAATTCTTTTTGGGGAGATGCATTTTTTTTTCTCTAAACGATTAGATATTGGAATAACCAAAGCTAAAGATGTATAGGTCTTATATTTTAAAAGTCAGATGGTTTAGAGCCTGTTCTCTCTAAAGTAAGTGAATCTTCGGGCATATTATCACGTTTCTACCTCATCTGCTTCCTATTTATGAAGGCTGAACACTTTGTGCTATTCTTAGCTATTTGCTTCCTTAGAAAAACATATTATAGATTGGAATGAATTAGGTAATTCAGCGGTGAGTAATGCGGCTCCTGTGCACGCGTGACCCAGTTGGCAAACTGTTTCTCCAAGTGGAAAAGTATCGTGATGCTTTGTTTTGTGCGGAAGCGTTTCATACGCGCGCGCTCCCCTCCTGTCAGGTGACTCCTCTACGTATTTTAAAAGCAGCTTGAAAGCCCGCTGAGGCTGTTTCAGGAGAAATAAGCGGTGATTCCTTTTCCAGATTGTGGGTTCGGCAGTACTTAATTTCCCTGGATGATAGTTTATCCATTTTCGCGATGGGGTTACAGCTGCCTCCTGATTTCAAATCTGCAATCCTAAAGCATCATCATAGATTAAAAATCTTTTGTTTTTTAAATCTCATAACATCGCATAAAGTCATGATGGTTTTTACAGCTCACTGTTGTCCGGTCGTGATTTTGACATGAGGAAAACAAAGTTTCACTTTGTACATGTTCTGCTACGTAAAAACACCAAAGAATCATCATCATCATCATACTATTTTTTTTTAAGATTCACAAACTATACAAGCATGTCAGAAATTTATGTAATTTAGCTTCCAAAGGCTGTTGATTTTTTGGCAGGCTAGCAGCAGGTATTAATACACCATTAGATAGATGCCTGTATAGTGTTTTTCATAGAGTTCCTGCACTCTAAATGCATACATATATACATTCAGTCAAAATGTACATATTCAACATTTATTGGGAATTTATTAACCATGTGCCAGGCATTGTTCTAGACAGTGGGGCAAAACAAAACAGTCCTTTCCCCCAAAACATATATATTTTCCCAACTTTATTTAGAATTTGTGTTCAATCACTATCAATAAATGCTCTAGAAATCTTTGTGAAGTTTGAGAATAAGGAACTCAAGTTTTGTTTCCTTGGATAGGATTTTAGAGATATTATTTTATCTTAGAAAGAAGATTCATGAAGGTCAAGGGAGATAGAATCTGATATATACATACTCCTTGGGTACATTCATGACCTTAAACTTCTAGGAGGCTGTCCAGCAATCCTAAGTGTAGTAATAATACTATTATTATAAGCACAAGTAAGATAGTTTTTATCCGCAATGTAATCGGTTCCATTGACCTAAATGCTGGTCCTGAATCTGTTGTTTTTCTGATTTGACTGGCACTTTCACTACTGACTCCATTACCTGGGTTTGAGTTTTATTATTTTTCTTTCCTTTCACTTCTCTTCCTGGATATGGAGGAATTCAGAGAGGGCATTGTTTTCAAGACCTAGTGAGAAGATTTATCTAGGTAGGTGCCATTAAAATAAGTGAAAATGACACACGGATGACTGAAGTGTGACCTGTCTCTGGGAATACTTTCTCCTGGCCTCCTTCGGGCATGCAGAAGGGAGTGCTTGTTGCATCTGATTGCCTGTGAAAGATCAAAGTCCTGCAGGCCCTGCTGGAAGGTAGCAAGCAGCCCTGCCCCCTGCCCCAGGCAGGGAGTGGCTTATGTAATGCTTCAGGGACTAGCTGAACTGACCAGCTGGTGGCTTTCCTGGACAGCCACTTAACTTGCTGCCTGGAAATGAGTTGATGTGAGGGAAAGTGTCTGACCCAAAAAATTCTTACTCTCCTCAAAAGTGTAATTTCAGCCCTACGAAGGAGACAGGTTGCGAATGGAAAAAAACCTGAAAAGGAAAAGTATTTTCTTACATTAGATTTCACTGTGCTGAATTTAGATGGAAGTAAATATAGTACATCAGAGGCCAACAGAGTTCTCAGAAAATTAATAAGCCAGATACATATGCTTTTTCTTTTCTGCCCATTGCCATGAAATGCCACCCTTGCCCCTATCCCACCTCTAAAATAATCAAGAGCCAGATGCATGCAGTTTTCCTTTTACATACAGCTCATACGTGGTGCAAATCCTCACAGCAACTTGGCTTCGCAGTGTTGCAAGATAGAAACTAGAGCACATAATCATTTTTGCATTTTCAAAAAAGCCTAATTGGCTGAGTTGATCAGAGCAAACTTCAAACATCTTCATCTTTGCTGATGTCTCCCTGTACTCAGCCTGCAATTTCATTCCGGTTGGAGCACTAAACAGGGTGTCTGTGGCACCAGGGCTAAAAACACCGAGCTCTATTCTAGGCGAATTATTTTCTTCATGGTTGGATGGCTTTGTTGTTATAGAGACTAGCTGAATTTGCCTGTATAGAGCTGCTTGTTCAAGGTTCTTGGTAGAGTTTTTAACCTTATTTTGTTGACTTTTCACAGAGTTTACAAAGATAGACACTGTATTCAGGAATTTGGTGTTTTGCCATTGACCTATGAAAGTATCTGTTTGCACAAGATACAAGAGCCAACCTCAAAGACATGGGGAAGACAAGGCCGGTGCCCTCCATCCCAGCCTAGGGAAGGCTTTTATTTGTTCACTGTGTTCGTGTAGGGCAGGAACTCGGTTTCCGCTGAGTGTGCCCTTGAATCGCAGGTTGGGTGGTGCTGCTGACCCGCCTTCCCTTCCTCTAGCCCTTGGTCTTCTCTCACACTTTGCCTTTCCTACCAAAGGCATGCATGGCCCATATTTTAGAGACCTCAGCATTCCTTTTCTGAGTATTTTTCAAAGCAGAAGACACCATGATCCAAGAGTAGTTTAATGGATGTTGTGCATTTTGTTTTCAGGAGCATGGAAATGCTTCTTTTCTTCAGCCCTTGGCTTTTTTAGCCTTTGGGGTGAAAAGCCTAGAGTGATAAAAGGCAGAGACCTACTTTCTGAATATAGGTGTTCCCCTTTGTATAGATGAGTCATTTTCCCAAAAGTTCCTTTGCAGATAGTTGTTCAGAATTTTGAATTCTTTGCTGTAAAATTATCGTTAAGAATTCCACGTTGGCCTAGTCAACTCTTTAGTCTATGTTAGGAACAAATTTTGGAACTGTTGGTATCAGTTATGGGACCCTGGGACAGGAAGTTAAATGGCGCCTCCCCAAATGGATAGCCTAAGGCAAGACAATTCAGATGAGCTCCTAGTGCTTTGCTACCTCCCTCCCGAGTACCCCATCTGTCTTTCAGCCGGCACTCCAGGCCCTTGTGCCATGCTCTGGCACTCATAGCCAGGCTTTTTATTTTCCCTTATTCCCAGTCCCTGTTTTCTAAGTGCTTAGCTTCCATTCTTCTTAGTTCCATTGAGCTAATTGATAGGTAGAAGCAATCTGATCAAATTAATTGTATTTGCAGAAAGCATTAATAACCCCATAATCCTTGCATGATATTGGTATAAAAGCATTGAGTGACCAACAACCCAAATCCAATGCAAGTTGTAGTATTGCTTTTGATTTGATACTCATTGTCTTTTACAAACATGGTGCCAGTGCAGGCATGAGAATATGCACGAGAGGAAAATAAGCTGCTTATCACCCTGCAGGGAACCCAGTATTCAAACAGCATCTGCTACAATGTATACTGTGACGATGATAAATTTCAAGAGAGAATTTTATGAAAATATTAAACCCTCCCTCTGGAGGGTAGCAGGTAAATCGACACAACACTATGGAAAAATAATTAGGCATTATCTTGTAAAGCTACGCATATTGCTCAACATAGGAATTCTACATCTCCTCATCTATTTTAGATTAACTCTCACATGCCCACAGCAAGGCATGTTTTTAAAATGCCCATGGGTCAGTTTTCTGTTGCCATGACAAAATACCTGAGATAATAAACGTGTTAGAAGGAAAGTTTTATCTCGGCTCATACTAGAGAAGCTGTAGTGCTTGGTTGGTGGACCTTTGTTTAGGCAGTGCATCATGGTGGAGTGCCTGGCAGAGCTCAACTCCTGATCAGGAAGCAGAAAAGAGCAAGGAAGGGTCCAGGGTCCCCTTCAAGGTTACACTCTAATGACTTCCACTGGGCACTACTGCGTGAAGTCCCACTCTTGCCAGTAGCTCCACTTTGGGGACTGATTTTTGTCTGTTTTTTGAGACAGGATCTGCTGTGTAGTTCAGTCTGGCCTTGAACTCACTATATAACCCAGGTTGGCCTTGAACTCATGGTGATCCTACTGCCTCAGCCTCCCAAGTAGTAGGATTACAGGAATACGCCACCATGACTGGCTGGGACTGATATTTTTTTAACAGTGAACCTTCAGGGGACATTTATTTATTTATTTATTTGTTTATTTATTTATTATTTTAAAGAGAAAAAATGATACATAATTTCAAAACAAGATGATATGAAATTAACAATGGTTAATATATTGCGTGTTGTTACCTTCAAAGTAGTTGCTCAGATTACAAGATATAGGCATGCATAATTAATCAAACAATGTAAGCACAAACTGCTTTTTTCAATGAACTAAAAAAAATCAGTAGTATAACTGTCTCATATATATTTATAGAGAGAGAGAGAGAAAAGAAGGAAAAAGAAAATATGTATATATATATTTTTTCTTTTCCCTTCTTTCTTTTCTCCTTTCACCCATCCCAGTTGTTCTTTCCCTTTGAGTAGTTTCTTTCCTTTTCACAATCTGTATTGTAGATTTTGGACTTATTTACTTTTCGGTTTTTTGCATTAGGGAGACAATATGATGTTTCCATATGAGTTTGATTTATTTCACTTATGAGTATGGTCTCCAGTTGCATCCAATTACCTTCAGTGGGCATTTGACATCCAACCCATAATCCTGGTCTGGACGGAAGGTTCTAGTATCGTCGCAGTTGCCTCCTTTTGGGTACAACCCATCCCTGCAGTCATGTGCTAACCTGGGTTTCTGGGGAGTACACTTTGATAAACACTTTGGCTGTAGCTAGCCTTGTCCGTGGTGTGGGGCACCCACACCTCTAAAACCCTGACCCTGACATAGTTTTGATAAGATGGGAAAAGACACAGCATTGTCTTCTCTTGCGGATTTTATGAACGTGCAAATATTTTCTTGTTACTAAAATCATAATCACACTTTCAGGTGCTATTCATTCCAGGAAACTGCATCTTAAAATAATTTATTTTTATCGTGCCAACACTAAAGTTACAAGTCATAAATTTTGTGATCATCGTGCATTAATAGTAGCTCCATAGTTTCTTGCTTCTGGCTTCTTAGTGAAGCTGAAAGTGAGTTTTTTTTTTTTTCCCCTTCAGAATAGGAGAAATATGTGCACATCAGGGCTTGAGGCTGGGTCAAGTTTGTGAGGGTTTCTGAGGGGAGAGGCACAAAAAGAGCCAACGGCGAAAAGCAAGAAGGATTCCAGGCATCAGAGTGGGACTTTTCAAGATCAGAAGTGGCTGTCTTCTGTTGAAGTGGCCATCAGCTTAGTTCCATTTCTTCCCATTCCAAGGAGAATCCCTGGAGCAGGAGCCAAGACCTTAATTCTGGTTCCCCTTGAATATGAGCAGTGTCAAGAAACAAAACAGATGCTTCCCCCAAACTGACCCCACAGTTGGCTTTTTAAAGTCAGCACAGTTCAGATATACATCTGATCCTAGAGAAGAGGTTCTTTTTGAAAGCAACCTTGGGATTCACTTTGGGGTGCTGGAGACTTGTGAAAAAAAGTTCTGGAACACTGATAAACAACAAAATTCTGCACGACTCTCACATACACAGAGAAGGACTGGAAGCGAAGTCTTGAACCCCACGGACTGTTCTGATCCTGCTCCTACATGGAGACCAGAATCTTTCGTGTGACCCTGGGGTGTCTGCGACAACCTCTTGACTGCTTGTGCAGCCTCTTCTTGTACCTTTGTCTTCCTGTCATTCATCTGAGACCAGGCATTCTCACAGCTCCTGATCTCTGTCCCTGCATATATTCTTAAAGACCACTGGGGACTACACAGAACGTTCTGCCTGTTCCATCTATTGATGTGAACTTCAGTGAGAATTACAACTGAAAATTTTTTAAAATACTCACTTTTAACTTACCCCCAGAGAATAATAATAAAGCCATCCCGTGTTAATGAATGTTAACTATGTTTTCCAAAACAAAACTGAATTAATGTAAAGAGTAGCACTGCCCATCAATTTGATAAATGAAGAGAGTCTTCTGTCTGCTTCCGTGTTAGAAATGGAAGGTGATATACCTCATGCTGCAGTGCTTCTAGAAAGTTCCATGCCTGAAAGAATGAAAGTAAAAAGACAAATAATGCCTAAGTATGACCTTGTAGTCTCCCTGGCAGAGGTTTTAGGCACTTTCCAGCCTCTGGACCCCACATTAGGAACCACTGTCAACTGGGGTCCACAGGCCTCTGCTAGGGTAGAAACTAGTCAACAAGGCGTTGGGCAGAAATAAGGTTTGTACGCATCTGTTTCTTTGTCATTATAACAAAATATCAGAAGTTAGGTGACTGTGTTCAGAAAAGAAGCTTATTTAGCTCACAGTTCCGTAGGCTCATGGACCTCCATCTGCTGACAGCCTCGTGCCAGGGAATGTCCAAATCCCACAAAACTGTGAGGCAGCGTCCCCAGGCAGCACAGGGCAGCAGGTGACGAGGGGCAGGGAGTGTGCGTGTGTGTCTTCTCGTCTTCAGGGCCAGTCATAGGGGCACGACCCTAATAAGTTTATCTAATCCTCATTCCTTTCCAGTGACCATGGTCAGAAGAAATCTCTGCTTCAATCCCTGACCGCGAGTACTAGACTTCAATGGAGTTGTCCTCGAGGACACGCTCATGTCACTTCCAGCGCAGGCCAAGGTGCGAACGCTCAGCTGGAGCTGCAGTGTGTCCTGTCTGCGTGCACTTCCCTGGTTAGCTAGGAAGGAACTGAGCACTCCCACCAAGAGGCGAAGCACTGTGGGGACATGCCCGAGTCCTTGGTGCTGTGTGTGTTTCTGGAAAGTCTTCTTGAGAGAGGCATCATTTCCATTTGCTTTCTACTAGGAAGCCAGGACACCTGCCATCCTCCTCGTGCACTCCGGGATATGGGTGTATAGTGGCATGCTCAAGTCACGAAGTTCCCTAAGAACACCTGTGGCCACGCCTCGCACCTGGGTCCTTCCCATCTCACTGGGCTCAGTTCCATGTGAAAGAGGCCAAGAAGCTCTCTGAACGCAGATATTTAAGCCTGTTTCCATTGTAGCCACTCGCATTGCCCCAGTGTGTTCCCTTTTCTGAGGGAAAGCAACTAGAGAGTGAATATGTGAGAGAGAATCCCCGGTGCTCCTCCTGCGCATTCCTGGCCGTACAGCTGAAGCTTGCTTGGCTACAATGAGAAGAAAATTCCCCATTCATGACCGGTGCGAAGGAGAGTGGATTAAGAAGTAAACCACTATCCAAAACCCAAGTATTACACTTCCAAGTCTCCAGTGGACACTGCAAGCCCTCACGTTGGCCAGCACTTTGGGGATGTCCCCGGATTTTGAGGGAACGTGGACACCACGGCAGAAGTCAGCTTCGCCATGTCCTGGGAGGGCTGTGTGCTGACTGCTGACAGCTTGCCTGGCTCCTGGTCTCCCTAGGAATTTTTGTCGTGGTCGCTTCCAGTGCACGTTCAGCAGCTGCTCTTGTCCTGCCATCTGCTGAGCAGAAAACCAAGCTTTCTGAATGAATGCTGGGCCATTTTTGTTGTTGATGATGTTGTTGTTGGTCTATTACAAATGGCATTCTTTTCACACTTCGCAGTGAGTGTTGACATATACTCTCAGCCATTCTTTCCTTTAAGATTGTGCCAACTCACAGGATTGCCAAAAAAAATTCCAAGAACCGTTTCGACAGTAGGGTTTCTTTTAATGGTGATAAAACCTACACGACACGACATTTCCCATCTTCACTGCCTGTGAGCGTGCAGTTCAATCATGTTGTACCCGTTCACAGCCAGCCCTCGGGGCTCTTCGTCATGCAAAACTGAGGCTCTGGCTATCCAGCAACTTCCTGTTTCCTTTCTCCCCAACCCCTGGCAGTTAGCATTCTACTTTCTGTCTCTGTGAGTTGACTACCTGGGGAATCTTGATTTTTGTAATTGTACAGTATTTATCGTTTTGTGTCGGGCTTATTTCCCTTAGCATAAGTCCTCAAGGTGCCTCTGTATTATAGCACTGTCAGAACGTCCTTTCTTGTTAAGGTCGAATAGTTTTCCTATCGTATTTTGTTTATCCATTCATCTGTTGATGGCTGCACAGATGCTTCCCACCTTTTGACTCTTGGGAAAAATTGCTGATATGAGCACTGGTGTTTAAGTATTTCCTCAAGACCCTGCTGTGGGTTCCTGTGAGTTGGCAACAGCTTTTTACGGGACTGATTAGCTGTGTACATCTGTAAGACAGAGGTCAAGGGGGCCCAAGAGGACCCGGGGAGCACTATTTGCTCTAGCACGACTTCCCCTGTGGAAAGCTTGTGACAGCTGAGCTGGTCTACAGGGAGACTCAGTGTGAGGAGTTCCATCTACTTGAAAATATGTTCTATGTGAATTTAGGATGTGAGGATAGAGCAATTGTCCTGGCTTAGTGTATGCAGAAACAATATATCCTAGACATTGAATGACATGTTCATTTTTTTCTGAGCTTCTCTGAAAAAAATGATAATAGTAACATTTTATTTCTTTGGTCCTTTCTTTGAAGAATTCAGATTTTGTTCTCTGGCTCTGATCTGTAGCACAGGTAAACTCAGTTATAAGTTATATTCCTTGAGCGTGTGTAATTAGAATTGTTTTAGTCAAATGCTTGTTGGAATGTGTAAATCATTTTACCAGGTCTTCTGATTAGGATACTGAGGCAGCCTGAGCCCTTACCTCATAGCAGCTCCATTCCCAATTCTTGTCCAGACTTGCTTTAATTATTTTGGTTTCCCTATATATTTATACAATCTTTCTCATTCTTTTTCTGAGGGTATCCATTGCACATCCAAGTGTAGTACCATGTGTGTTTTAAATGAAAATGCTAATGCCTGATCCCTTTGCCTCACTCATGAATTACCTACCTTATCTTTTTTTTCACAGAAACTTTCTCCTGAGACCATGATGCCTTGGCAGTGGGGTCATTGCTAGAAAGGGGGGGACTGTTACGATCATGCTTGGTGTATAGTAAATTGCCACCAGTTGCCGCAGTTCTCCTAAATTATTTTTCTTCTCTGTTTTGCTCGCCTGTCTCACCGCCTTTTGGAACATGGAATGTGAATCCACTCCTCTTCTGGAAAAACCCTTTTCTTGGACACCTGGATGTGGAAAATGTGGGTGAGTCGTGAAATTAATGTCTGAGATGTTTTTCTCTCTCTCTCTTTGCTTGTGGAAGAAAAAAATTGCCAACCAAAATTGTTTGATGGGAAAAATGTCTCCAACATGAGCAGCTGTGTGTACCTGGGCCACATTCACCTTTGCTTAGAGATGAGTCCCCCACAATGCAGAGGTCAAGATCACAAGGTGCACCGTTATGGTCACTGAACCTCACGTGCGACAGACAGATTCACTGGTCCAAGTTGCTATTTAGACTTTTCTCTGGCTTTTGCCTCCCCTTCCTTTTGGTTTATACCATGACTAATAATAGTTCCGTATGACAAAGCAATATAAAAAATATCCCACTAGCTTGACACTGAATTTTCTAAGACTGTTGTTCAGTCCCTTCTATAAATCACATAACTCAAATCTTTATGCACATTTACCATTTATGGAAACTGTAGATACAAATGTATTTATTTTTGTGATTCTTTTGTGGTGTATTTTTCCAGTGTAACCCAGGGGAAATGGTACATTGTTGACATGTTTATATTAAACTCATTATGCATCTCACTTGACTTTCCCACTCAATTTGGTCTTAGTAAATGGTGTCAAAACTCACGATAGCAAAATGACAAATATCAAACTCTAACTTTGCTCTTCCAAAACTGAGTGATAATAATGTACCAAATCCTGTGCTGTTCTGCAGGTGGGATCATGACTGGTAAAGAGTTTTGAGGTGCTGGTGTGTTTCTAGCTATACAATGTAGACTAGATAGCAGACAGGTTTTGAAAATACCTACTTTTAAATATACTTTTGCTGAGTTCTCAAGCATGTGGGGAGAAGAATGCTGGGGAGAGTTTTTGATTGCCATAATATGGAAGTTGGTTCAATTTCTTCTGTATTTTTAAAAGGAATTAGCATGGTTGGTTAAGAAAGAAACCGGTTGTGACCGACCTCCATAGAAAAGTCATTGCTTTATCAACCTGGGTGTTCCTCTCTCAGTAGAATTCAAGCTGCTGCATCACGGTCTTGGCTGATCGAGGTGCCAGGATTCCACTTGCTGGCAGTCAACTGTGGTTGCAATCTGTTATTTCTGAAATTTCTAAAATTGCATTGAAGGTTGGTATGAAATTGGCATTGATGTTTGTAAGACTTTCTATTCTGGTATAGGTAATTTGGGAATCTTTATCTCACATGATTTACTTGCCCATAAATATCCTTAGGAGTTTGTGTCGTTAATCTCTGGCGCTGTGAGTAGCTGATTTGACACAATTACCACCTAATCAGCTGTTTCGCCTGTTGGGTTACGTGATGATTTTCAATTCCATGTCTAGAAATCTCTTTTTGGGATTTACGGTGTGTGTTCCTTCAAGTCCTTTCATCTCTCTCCATCATGGGAAATAAGAAGCAACTGAACAGTCATGCTAAAATCTCATTTTCTCTTCTGGTAATAATTGTTAGCCAGAGCTTCATCTTTTGAATTGTTCACGAGCCAGGTCTTGTGAATTCTTCATCTGCCTAGGACCTTGAGAGCTTTTGAATGTAACACTTTATTTGTGGAATACTCAGAAAATTCTCAGAAGTCTATAATTCTAAAAAACAGCAAAGCACAAACAAAAGTGTTTCACTCTATTGTTTTCCCCCAAACTCTGTGGCCATGTGTGTGTGTGCCCTCTGCCACTCTTTCTTTATCCACCGAGTAGCAAATTGAAAGTCTGGTTTTAATCAGGGCAGTTGGATTGGTATCATATTTATAAAATAAAATGTCTTCACTAAACACACTTCCTTTCGGCCTACATTTGAGTCCTTTGTACCTCCAACCGTAGACGTTAGACCGTATTTTGTATTGTGCATCTATTGCCATGTTGTTTCTGGCATTTCTATAAAGTTCTGTTACGAGGTAACAGTGACAATCTTATGAGGATGCAGGGAACGGGAACAGGAACAATTTTCATAAAAATGTGTTAGTAGGGTGATTTGTCCTATAGAATTTGTTCTCTTCCTAGGAAAATGGACATTTTTACAACTGACAGTGTAACCACATTTTAATAAAACTATAGCAGCTTAGAAAAAAAGTCAAACAGAACTGAACTTGTTTTTCTAGGTTCAGAAACCTTTGTACCTGCAAATTTCATTTGGAGTTTTGCCTCATTATTGAGTGTTGGGGCTCCTAGCTCTGATCCCGTGTCCTTTTCTAATGGCTAATTTTCTGCTTTATTAGCCAGGGTAATAAGGTTCTTCTCAAACTCAGAGAAACATGGAAAGTAGGAAGTTATCTTGGCCAGCTGCCTGGCTTGGGCCTTCAGGAAACTCCACTGCTGTGCGTGGAGATGAGCGGGGCTGGGCTTCTGCAGCATGCGGGGGTCTCCAGACACTTACTCTGGGACAGCTCTCTCATAGCTTACCTGAGTTTTGGGACAGCTTGCTACAGCTTTCTTTCCTTTTGTCTTTATTCCATCTTCTACCTAACTTCAGAGAGTCATACCCACTCTGTAGTCCTCGGCAGGCCTCTTGCTTCCAGCGTCCCAGCGGCTGCTCATCGTTCCCGGTCTTTTCCCATCATTGTGTGGCAACGGCTTGAACATTGAGGGGAGCGTCACTAACCATAAACTAGAGTCTGAGTCTTAAAACTTGGAAGCAGAACAAGCTAGATTCAGGCTTTCCCTCATAGTAATATTGAGGACATACATTTTTGCCCCAGTATTATCTCTTGTGCGGGGACAGAGCAGGAAAGTTTTGCAACCTGTTGACAGCATTACTGTCTGTCCCATTACCAGTGACAACTGCTGATCATTCAAGTCAGCCAGCATTTCTGTAATGCTTGCTGGTGGCGATTTTAGTGCTTTTAAGTCTGCATAGTTTTTCACTTTTATTTCTGCGTAATTCCTAGGTAAGAAGGAAGTCCATGATGCTTGAATAGAGTTTAAATATTTATATTGCACATAGGGAGGTCAGCGACATTCTTACCCATGGTGGCAATGACTCTGATCACAAACAAATAGCCAAGAGATGACAAAAGTAGAACACACCCGAAGCTAAGTCACATAGACAAAAGGTTCAGATCTGTATGTTTTCATTTGTTTCAATATCAATAATAACTTTCTTCATCAGTAATACATGTTTAGTGATATTTTTATATTACCTATGTAATAGAGGTATGGAAAAAAATAGCTTTCTGTCTTTCTTTTTTCAAAATAAAACAAGATGTTTTGAAAATACTAACAACTCAGCTTCTAAAATGAATGATTTCACTTTTAATAGAAGATGTCACCACTTCTATGTTTATATAAAGCCGTCATCAGTACTGTGCCTTCTCAAAATGTCTATGATGAGGCTCTTGGCTTTGTTTTCCCAAATAATTTGGGTGGAGGGGAGGAATTGGAAAATTCTAGAGATATATACTGTGTGGAAAATTTATCTATATTGTGTGTCAGTCTAAAAAAAACAAAAGCAGAAGACCAAGAACCAAGCTCCTTAGAGGATTATCTTCAAGTTTTCCCTGATTCTGTCTCAACCATGCAGGTTCCTCCAACGTTTCACTCGGGGGCTCCTTGTATCTGGGATTTTTTCATACCTTTCTCAATTCCAGCCACTTTCCTTGTCTTCTCCAGTAAACTGCTGCCTGTCCATCACACCGGGCTCCTGCCAGCCCTCAGGGCTCCTGCCTTTCTTGTCTCTGCCCCTCCTGGAGCTAAGAATCTACCACACCCCTAGGCAACCTTGGGTGTGTGCCTGTCTCATCAGACTCTGCAAGTTGCTTGGGAGTGATGGGTATACCTGCATATTACCCCATTGTTTTCTAGAATCCCAAAGAACCATTAGTAGGTAGGAACATTATTTAACAAATGACCATAATACAAAGCT
Source organism: Cuniculus paca (assembly GCA_004365215.1). Classification (NCBI taxonomy): domain Eukaryota; kingdom Metazoa; phylum Chordata; class Mammalia; order Rodentia; family Cuniculidae; genus Cuniculus; species Cuniculus paca. The sequence goes on along the minus strand of RJWT010014695.1, from coordinate 891 downwards.
GAATGAAATAATAATTCCAAGATTGCATCTTTAAATGGTTTCTATATGCTTAGAACATGAAATTTGGAAGGCTTTCCCAGCTGTGTTCTTGAGAAGAAGGCTGTGAGTAGACATTGTGGCCAAAGTAGCTATGAGCAAGAAGAGTTGGGACCAAAAGCAAGCAGGAAAGCAGATCTGGGCAGAGGGAGAAGTTGGGCTTGGGTGCAGTCCCAGGGGATGTCTCAGCCTATCATGGGAGCAACTCTCATGGTTTCTGATTAGCTGGGGAGAACTTGAGGTTTCTGCTGCCATACATAGTGATCGTTTTGGGTGGTGGCTGCCCCTGGAAGGAGTTGTGACTTGGGGGTTTCTTCTAGGGGGGCAGTTTCCACCATGGAGGGAGAATTATGCAGTCCTCATTTCTGTAAGGGTATCCAGTCAGCATATCACAGTGTCCAACTCAAACAGGCATTACATTTTGTGAAATTAACTAAAGAAGAGCCAAATGCCTGTGGATTTGGGACCTGGGGGAGGGCAGTAAGAAGAAATGAAACACATAGGTAATTTCAATTTTAATAGAAGTGGTTTTAATAAAATGGATTTCTCTCTGAATAAGAAGACTCCTTAAGATTTAATTAAGCCTACCAACCCTGAAAGCAATAAATGCATAGTTTTTAAAAAATTATCCCAGATATTAAAACTGCTGCTACTCATTCTATAAACAGTTATTGCTGCCCAAAGTGTTATGGGACTGTTAAATAAGAAGAAAGTCAAGCACCGAAGAGATCAGAGAGCTTCAAACTATGGGTAGAGACGTTATTTAACAGATGATCCTAATGCAGGGCAGAATAGGACAGTAATTGTAAGACTATACAAGCAGAGGCTAGCAGAGCAAAGATGTAGTAAACCAAA
>RJWT010014694.1:0-20935 GCA_004365215.1 Cuniculus paca | reverse complement strand
CATCCAGATGTCGCACATGTCCTCCTCAGCAGTCCCAGATAATTCTCTCTCTCTGTCTCGCTCTCCCCCTTCTGTCTCTCCCCACTACACACACACTGTTTGTCCAGTGCTGGGAACACCCCCCAACTCGTACCAAGGTCAGGATTGAAGTCTCCCGAGCTGGCCCCACAATTCCCAGCCAGCAGCAGGTCACCCCTGTGCTCCCTGGATCATGTAGCCCAAACACATCCAGTCTCTGCCCTCTCCATGGCCGTGTCCCTTCTGTGTCTGCAGCGTTTCCCATAGGGATTACTCCACAGCCTCCTGGCCATCTCCCTGCCTCTGCTCTAGCTGCCCTCCACCCTCCCATCAACCAAGCCAGAGAGATTGACTAAAACACAAACGACCATGTCACAACGTGCAGCATCTTCTATTTCTTCACATATACCCAAGACCTTTGTACGTGCTATTCCTAAACTGCTCTGGAGTGCCACAGACAGCTCAGCCACCTGACCGGCATGAAGCAACCAGTGATTTCTGGCCTGCTGAAGTTGCCTATGTCACATCTTTTGTCCCCATCCATTCCCTCATTGTTGATCTCTGTTATTATGAAATCATTCAGATATAAACACTTGAAGAATCGGGTGTGGTTGTTCATACCTGTAATCCCAGTACTCTACAGGCTGAGGTAGCAGATCTGAGTTTGAGGCCACACTGGACTACATAGCAACTCTCTATCTCAAAAAAAAAAAAATCCAATGTGGATATTTTGGAGCCATTTGGGAAGCTGAGGCAGGAGGATTGCTGTAAGTTCAAGGCCAGCCTGGACTACATAGGGAGACCCTGTCTCAAAAAAAATAAAATTTAAAAAATAAACACTTAAAACACTCATAGAGCTCCCTCCGGCCATTGCACTTCTTAAAATATATATATTATTTGGGGGGCAATACTGAGGCGTGAAGCCAAGGCTTTCACACTGAGCTACATCCCCAGCCCTTTAATTTGAGACAGGGTCTTACTTAGTTGCTAAATTGTCAAGGCTGGGATTATAGGTGTGTGCCATCACACCTGGCTTTTGTTGTTGTTTTTGAGATAGGGTCTTGTTATGTAGCCCAGGCTGGCCTCGAACTCCTGGCAATCTTCCTGCCTCAGACTCCTGAGTGCTGGTATCGTAGGTGAGTGGGACATCATACCCAGATTTTTTTGTTTTTCAGTGCTGGTGGTGGAATCCAGAGCCTTACACAGGTTAGGAAAGTGCTCTACCATCAAGCTGTACCCCAGTCCCTCACTGCACATTTCTCAAAGGCCTTCGAGGAGCTCCTCCTCAGTCTCATTCCGCTCCCTCCTCCCTCCTCAAGGTTACTACTGCCTTGATTTTGCCATTCCTCACTCTTACACTTATTTTGACATTGTCGCATATGTGTGTCCCCAAAGAGCAGACATAGGCTGAGCCTCCCTAATTCAAGATTCTGAATCTGAAACAGTCCCAAAATGCAAAACGTGGGCCACTGACAGGATGTCACGAGAGGAAAATTCTACACCTGACCGTATAGGACAGGTTGCAGTCCAAATGCAGGTGCACTACGAAGATTGTCTAAAGTACCCTTGGGCTGTGTGTAGAAGGTGTATATGAAACATAGATGAAGTTCATGTTTAAATTTGGGGGCCCCACCTCCAAGATGAAATCTAAGCCAGGCCCTTTGTGGTAGCCACAAGCCTTAAATGCCAGCACTCAGCAGGCCAAGGCAAGAGAACGGTAAGCTTGCGGCCAACCTGGGCAACCTAGTGAAATAGTCTTAAAACAAAACAACCAAAATCCGAAACGGTGCTGTTCGCAAGCATTTTGGATAAGGGCTGCTCAGCCGGCATGGCTCCCATGCTGTTAGCTGCGGGGCTCGCTTTGCAGCCCACTCCTCGCTCTGGGCTGGTCGCCTTCCGTGACCCGCCCGACTCCCGTTCCCTGTTGCTGATCACCCACCTCAGGCCGAATCCCCACTCAGGGGCCCACTCTCCCGGATGGGAACCTAAGTTGCCTCCAGCGGTGGCCATCACAGCACTGCTCTGGCCTGCCTGCCCACCTCCTCGGCTGGGGCTAGCACAGGTGCGGGCTGAGCCCCAGGAAGCCTGGTGCAGGCCAAGGACACTGACGGCTTAACTAGATGTAGCTCCATGGCTCTCAAGGTGACTGTAGCTGCGTCCTTGTCGGCAAACTGTTCTCTGTCCCTCGGCCCAGGCACAGTTGCCTCCGCCTCTTCCTCCTTCCCCCCAAAAAAGACGTGACTCCACCTGTTCATGCCTGGCAAGTCCAAGCCCCTCCCAAATCCTTCCCACCTGTTTTCCCCACCTGGGTCTCTGATGCACTTCCCCGCCAGGACAGCCGACTCTTGACACAAAAACCAGAACAAGGAGACTGGGGACAGCAAACCAGTGACTCCAGAAGCCACTGACCCCGACTGCAGATGCGCCTCTGTAGCTGTGTGCCTTTGGGCAGTCGTCACCCCTCTCTGAGCTGTTGCTTCCCATCTGAGCTGGGTCTCTAACCATCACTGACATCAGCAGAGTCAGGCAATTTAGTGAGTGTGTGTGCAAACACAGCCAGTGCTGACCAGAGACAGTCTCATTACCTTTGGAGTCCACAGAGGATCAATCGCCAGCTTTGGTCTTGGTGAAAGAAACTCCAAGCCACGCTAGTTGCAGACAAGCTGTCCTTTATTGGCCCATGGAACCAGGAAGCCAGGGGCAGGGCAAGGCCTTTGTTCACGGGTTGTGGAGCCCGGAGTTCTGGTGACACTGTCCGGAAGCTGGCCTTGCCTGGCTCCAGGACACTGTCTCCATCCCAATGGCTTCATTTTCAAGTGGCTGTCCAAGAGATGGCGCCAGGGACAGGATGATCCCTCCTAGCTGAGTGACAGTCGTGGACAAAAGGGCTTCTCCTCTCTAGCACTTCCTGCCCAAATCGACAGGCTCCAGAGCTCACAGCCCAGCCCGGTCAGGTGCTCAGGCCTGAGTGCCCAAGCCACGGCATGGCCACTGGCCGTGGCCTCAGCTCCTGAGGCACAGGGCAGGGTCAACCATGTCCAGACCCACACAGAGGGAAGCTGGGAGCATCCCGGGGGAAACTGAGGGGAGAGCCCCAAAGGCAGGGAAAGGGATCCTGGCCAGGCTGGAACAGGAGCCACCATCCTGGCTACTCAGGGTGCGGCTCTAGGGGTGGGGGTTCGGGAGCCACGCACGAGCTCCCTTGAGATGCAGCACCTGGGTCAGCCTGGGTCAGGCTGGCATCACAGCTGTCTGGGCGCCTGTGTCTGGAACCCACAGCTCTGCATCCAAGCGTTTCCAGTTGCCTAGAACTTTTCTTTTTTTTGGACACAGATCTCCAGGTCAAGAGCTCTGCAGATCACACTGGGCTTTATTCCATTCTAAAGGGGAGGGCTGGGGCCGACCTGGACAATGCAAAGATCCTCTGGCATCAGCCTCCACGTAGCTGGGACCACAGGCACTCCTGGCCCGCTTAGGCCATTTTTAAGTTCTGTTTTACTGAGAACCACAAAAGGCAAGCACTAAGAGAGCCCTCTGAGGTCCTCAGGACCCTTCCTCGGAGAACAGAACGAGGGCCAGCTGGGAGGGGTCTTGCTATCATTGCTCGTTGGCCACACAGCGGCCCCCACACCCGACTCAGCCCTCACCCCAGGAAGTGGCTGCGCCTCCATGGGCTTCATCATGGAAGCCATGTCCTGACCCCCAGGGCCTCACTCAGGAGGTGGCAGCGTCCCAGTCACTGTCTGCTGTCACTCAGCACTCGGCCAGGACCTCCGGGAACATGATGGACACACCCACACCCACTCCACACAGCAAGGCCTGCAGGCCCAACCCAGGGCCCCGAAGCCAACAGCGCTGCAGACCACAGTGGCCTTTATTCCATGAAGGGGAGGACCAGGACCAGGAAGGTTCATTCTCAGGCTGCGTCAGAAGGTGCAGAGTGTTGGGGACACAGACTGGACCCCAAAGTGATAATAAGTTAGGGGGGGTTCTCAGGCTGATATCAGGCTACAGCCAGGGCAGGGCACCAATTGGGGCCCTCGGGGCTTTTTCCAGCTTCCCAGTTCAATCCCCAGCCAGGCTGGTTCCAGGACAGCATGGCCTTGGCTGAAACACAACAGGAGAGAACGATGGGAGGTCGGCGGGGACCAGCAGGGACCAAGAGCCAAAAAGACAGGCCTCGTGCCTGGGGGGCGGCTCAGAAAGGGGTCCTTGAGGTAAGCCACTCACCAGGAGCTCAGCTAAGTTCCTGTACGTTCTCATAATCCGGAGCTTCCTCATCCTCTTCCTCTTCATCCTCCACCTCCTGGGAGCTCAGAGTGGCTGCAAGCGAGCAGAGGTTAGTGGCCAGCCTGCAGGCTGCCGCACAAGGCAGATCCCCGGGCCTCGTCCCCACACCCATACACACCAGGCTCAGTCCCTGGCACAGGCTGCAGCTCCTGGGACACATTCACATACTCCAGGCTCCCATCTGTGGAAACAGGTCAGAGGAGACACGGCCATGCCAAAGGGCCAGCCACACAGAGGGTGGGTGGGCAGGAGGACTCTAGGTCAGGGAAGCAGGGAGCCTAGAAGGCCCCAGTGACTTACCCAGAGATACTTCTGCGCTCTCCTCACTCTCGGGGACATTCACATAATCTCTGGACTCCACTGTAGGAAAGCCACTGGGGCTCAGCCCAGTCCAGCACTGTCCCCAGAGACCCTCTGCCACCGATTCCCTTAGGTCCCCCTACACAGATATCTGGGGCCCCGAGGGAAGAAACCCTGAGACTCCCAACAGTTGAAGCAGACACAACAGCCTGAACAAACAATGACAGTGGCTGGACGAGGACAAGGGCCACAGAGGTGGACAGAAGAGGTGCCCTAGATTGACACTGTTAGTGGAAACAGAACACGGCAGCTGGTATGGCTCTAGGTTGGCAGCTCGGCAGGAAGGAGTTTGGCAGCACATGCGGGGGAGAAACCACACTCAGCCCAGCCGACTACTCCCTCCCCAGCCAGACTGCCTGCTCCCTGCATAGGGCCTGCCACTGCCCACACACTCCTTAGTCTCTCTGTGGCACTTACCACCCAGTGTCATTTGGTTCTTTTATGTGTTACCTGTTTTCTCTATGAAGACGTGGATAAGGTGGACTTTGGAGCCAGACAACCCAAGTTCAAATCCTGACTCTACCACTAAGGAACTGTGTAACCTCAGACATGTTATTGAGCCTCCCTGTGCCTGTTTTCTCATCTGTAAAATGGTTACGAACAGGACCCACTTCGCAGTCAGTCCTGAGCTGGGCTGGGTGGTGACACGTGCCTGTAGTCCCAGCTACTTGAGAGGAAGAGGCGGGAGGATTGCTTGCACTCAGTGGTTCAAGGTCAGTATAGGCAACATAGCAAGACTTTCCCAAGAAAAAGAAAGAAAAACAACACATAATCCCAGCACTCGGGAGGCTGAGGCAGGAGGATCGTTGCAAGTTCAAGACCAGCCTGGGCTACAAAGTGAGCTCAGGGCCAGCCTGAATGGCACAGTGAGACCCTGTCTCAAAAAGACAAGGGCTGGGGATCTAGCTCAGTGGCCTAAGTGCCTGCCTGGCAAGCATGAGGTCATGAGTTCAATCCCTGGTGCCACAAAAAAAAAATACATAAATAAATGAAAACAACACATAAATAAATGCTGCCATACTACAAGGGCACAACTGAGGAGCAAAAGGAGCAGAAATGGGCACCAGAGCACCTGGGAATTGGGAGATTTAATAAATTAAGCACATAAAACTCTTAGTAGAGGTAGCAGGCCTCAAGAATGGTAGTTATTTGATTGTGACTCTGCCTCACTAACTCATTAATCCCTAGCATAAGCTCAGCAGACATACACAGTAAATGATGAATGAATGAATGCACTTGGACAGACAGTCTGGAGATCAGGAAAGAGGCAGCAGTTTGGAAATCTGGATGGCAAGTGAAGCCAGGGGTAGGAATGAAAGCCCAGGGCACATACAGACAGGCTGAGCACCTCTCATCCAAAAATCCAAAATCCAAAACACACTAAAATTCAAATCTTGTATCAACATATGGCTGTAAATGGAAAATTCTACACTCCAAAGTGAGTTTCATGCACAAAACTATTTAAAATAGCCGGGGATCTAGCTCAGCGGCCTAAGTGCCTGCCTGGCAAGTGCAAGGTCGTGAGTTCAATCCCTGGTGCCACAAAAAAAAAAAAAAAAAAAAACTATTTAAAATATTGTATTAAATTATGTCTGGGCTATGTATGTAATGTTTATGTAAGCAAAAATTTTGTGTTTAGAGTTGAGTTCCATCCATAAGATACTTCATTATGGGTATACAAAATTTCCAAAATTTGAAACACTTCTGGACCTAGCTGTTTCAAATAAGGGATATTCAATGTCTACATAGAGAAGAGTAACAGAAAACTGAAGATCAGATACTGAGGAATGCTCAGGAGATGAGACTGGGAGGGTGAGACCAAACCAAAGACAGAAAAGCAACTCAAAGAAACCTAAGACCATACAGGAAGAGAAGAAAATTTTCAGGGAAAAAAAAAAACTCTAATTATATCCTTAGACATTGAGAAAATGACCTCATTTTCATGAAACAAGGCCAGAAGGCTATATAAAAAGAACACTTTTTGTGTGGTATGGTGGCACACGCCTGTAATCCCAGCACTCAGGAGGCTGAGGCAGGAGGATCAATGTGACTTTGAAGCCAGCCTGGACTACATAGTGAGTTCAAAGCCAGCCTGAACTGCATAGCAAGACCCTGTGTCAAAACACAACAACAATAACAAAAGCAAAAAGAACATTTACAGAAAGAAAGAGCTTTTGGGTAGGAGAAACAAAACTTCAATAGAAAGGTTAAAGAGTAAGTCAAGAAAATCTCCCAGATCACAGACAAGAAGGAAGACAGATAGGAAATGGGGGAGAAAAATTTGAAAAATCAGAAGATCACGGCAAGAAGGAAGAACATCTGAAGGAGGAAACGGAAGGGGTACAAAGAAATAAGAGGGAAGAGAGAAGAGGCTGGTGGCACGTGGCGGGAAGGTAGTGGACAGAAGCAGCCGACTCACTGGAGAAGGCACTGTCTCGGAGGCCAGGGTTGCTGGGTACAGGAGCCGAAGGGACACCAGTGCTAGCGGCCGGGGTGCTGTCGGGAAGCACCTCCCTGGAGGGAAGGAACAAGAGGGTGAGCAAGGATGCTGGCCCCAGTCCCCGCCTCCCACCTGGCTACTCACACATAGCCACCGTAGCCCTCGTTGGGATAGTCTTCCTCGTCCTCGTCTTCATCTGCGTCCTCACAGGCTGGCTCTGGGAATAGGCACGGGGTTCAGCCCGGCCTGGGGCCAACCCCAGACTCCCCGCCCAGCATGGTACAGCATCCCAGACACACCTTGGTTCTCATAGCTTGCCACACTGTTGGCTTCAGAGAGAGAGCAAGGGGGAGACTGAGTCAGATCAGGCTGCACCGGGCTTCTGCCCAGCCCCAGCCCCAGTACTTGGAGCCCATCTCTGCCCTTACCACCATCTGAGTCCTGCTGGGAAGAGGGCATCTGGTGGGAACCCCCAGGGGGCTGTAGGGGTCGTCTGTGGGGAGTCAAAGGTCAAGGATCATGTCTAGGGGCAAGAGGAGTTGCAACAGGGAAAGAAGCCCCCAGTTCAAGAAAGTGAGGGAGCAGGGTTGGATGGAGGGGGCAGGCTTGACTGAGCAGTACTCACGGGGTGCGGAGCAGGTCTGGCTGGTTTGGGGGTGGGTAGGTAACAGGTTGGTAAGGGACCAAAGGTCCCCAGGTGGACAGCGTTTCTGAGGATAGAACCAAGCTTGAAGGAGTCACTCCAGACATGAAGGCCTCAAAGGGCACACTCACCCCTTGAAACCCATGCCCTTACCAGACCCGGGGCTCCCACTCCCCTACATCCCAGCTCAGGTCAAGGACAGGAAGGCAGCCCCAAGAGGCAGAGGGCTAAACAAAGTCACATGCGAGCTCACACGCCAAGAGAACCACTCCCCCACACTCAGGGCAGGAGACCCTCTGTGCACTCACGAGGCGGCTTGAACAGGAAGCTCTCTGTTTGTGAACTGGCAGGAGAGACACAGCTTGGGTATGGGGCTGAGAGGGGGACCTGCCCAGCCCTGGCTTAGGGACAGTGGGAGACCCGCGGGGTAGAAGGACAGACTCACCGATCTTCGCTAGCACTGCCATAGGAGCCTGGGGAAGAGAGGCAGTCAGTGAGGCAGGGACACGGGTACATAGAGGAGAGGGCTAAGAGCCTGGGGCCCTGAGGTAGGGACACCATTAAAGGGGGACCAAGCAGTTGGGAGTCGGAGAGGACCCCTGTCTGTGCACGCAGCATCTGGTTGCTCCAACTCACCTCGCAGCTCGCGGCAGCTCACGCACAGGACCATCAGCAGCATGGCGACAAGGGGCAGCAGCAGGAGGCCCAGGGGCTCTGTGAGGACCACACTGCTCATCTCCATCTGCAGGACAGCCCAGGGCAGGCCCCTTCAGCAGAGCGGCAGCAGGCTCGTGGGGGCCACAGCTGCGCCCTCCAGGAAGCTCCTGGACCTCAGCCCAACCACGGGGGTCAGGGCTGCTACGGGGAGACCCTGATCCAGGGTGGTGAGGCCAGGGCCCGGCTGGGGTCTGCAGCCCTGACCACCTGCCGTGCAGCCTTCACCCCAGCTACCCTCTGCAAGGTTCCTGCGCCAAGCGTCCCTACCCCTCGCTCCTGCCCGCCTCCCCTCTGCCTGCCTCCCCTCTGCGGCAGGAAGCTGTGGTGAGCGCAGGAAATCATCAGGCTCCTCAGCCAGCTGCACTGCCCTCTGCCCACCCCCACCACCTTGGGAAATGGGGAGGCCCAAGGAGGCACCCCAGGCTCCTCAGAAGGATCTGGACTGCAGGTCAAAGTGACTGGGCAGAGGGGGAATCCTGCCAGCCAGTGACAGCACCCCGAGAGGCTCCTACTGCGCAGGCTCTCACCCAGACCCTGCCTCACTCAGGGAGCATGGGCATGGGCGTGACTCACCATCACACTGAGCCAGCTCACTTGGAGGGGAGCAATCCTCCCTCTGATCACCCAGACCAGAAGACAGGGATTCCCCTCCAGGCATGACCCTACAGTCTCTGGGAGCCCCACAGCCCAGCCAGCAGAGGTCACAAACACCCAGAGAAAGACTCATCAGGCACTTGCGGTCTTGCTACAAATTTTATTGTTACAAATAGCACCGAACCTGCAGGACTGCCCCAGTGTAGGGGAACCCTCTCCCAGGCCCCCATCACCCCGTGGGTTATCCATGTAGTGTCTGGGAGTGAGGACACAGCCCAGGGCTATCTCCTGGAAACCGGCTGGGCCAAGGGTTTCAGCCCCGGGCACCTCATGGGTGGGCCCAGGGCCAGCTGCAGCAGATGTACGGACAAGTGAGTGATCCCTCAGATGAGCACACTGGACACAGGGACCCGCGTGGAGCGGCCTCGCTGGGGCACCACGATCCGGTCATCTGTGGGCCCTGCCTCAGGCAACAGACCTGCAGGAGGTGGGGTCAGAGCCAGGCTAGAGGGACAGACACACACACACAGATAGGAGACAAGCAGACAGTGGGATACAGGTGGGACGGCAACGAGAGCTGTCAGAATCATGGCCACAGACGACCATCAACTTGTAGGACAGTCAGATCGGAAGCTGAAAGGCGGGTGAGCTGTGGACTAACACATGCCCAGTACCTGAGTTGCATAGCTGGATGGAAAGACAGAGAAATGGGCAGTGTGGTGAAGGGGACAAAGAGCAACTGACCCTGCACATGGAGCTGGGCCCGCCGGCGATCACCCTCAATGAAGATGGCGGTGCCCAGGAAGGCAGCACCGCCGAGTGCCCCAACGAAGGCACAGAGCATGAGTGAGAACTGCAGGGCTCGGAACTCGGACAGGAAGGATGGGGGCCAGCTCCGTCGGAGGCGGTCAGAGATCTGTGGGAACAAGGAGCCAAGAGTCAGAGACCTGGGAGGAACCGGGGTGAGCCCCCAAACACAAGAAAAGGAAAACGGAGCCTGGGAAAGGGAAGGGGGTTCCGAGCACCAGAGTGAGACCCATGGACCCAAGGGGAGAAACCTGTAGACAAAATCCCTTGGGGCCAGGGGAAGGTGAGTGCACACCCAGGTCAGCACTGGGGTACAGGGGCCCCACACCCCACCCTGTCCCAGCAGGGGCCAGTGCTCACCACGCCGATGAGGTAGGGGCTCCCAGCATCACCCAGCAGGTGGGACAGCACAATCTGGAAGGCCTCAGCGGTGGAGCGTCGAGTGGGGATAACGACATACTGCGGAGGAGAGGGAAGCTCAGTGTGGAGGCTCCCCACGGGGCCAGAAGACACATGGCCTGGTCAGGCCAGGACGACAGGCCCCTCAGGGCTGGACTCTGCAACCGGGGCTGAACACCACCATTCAGAGCAAGCAATACCTCCTGTCCCCAATCCCTGCTCTCATCAGGCTCTAGGCCAACCATGGAGCTACCAGCTACTCACAAGCAAAATGTCGGCCACGATGGCCCAGTTCATGGACAGCAAGGTCTCTCCAATAAAGATGAAAATCTAAGGGGGCGGGAGGAAGTAGAGGTGTCCCAATCAGAGCAAACACATAAATGGTTTACCATATAACAGGCTCATCCACTAACTCAAGCAATCCTCTCCACATCTCTGCAAGACAGGAGCTACTATCAGTCCCATTTTCAGATAATAAAACCAGGCTTGGAGAAGCTAAACTGCTTGTCAGTGTCATACAGTTGGGAAGGGCCACAATTGTGATTTAAAACCAGGCATGCTACCTCAAACCACTAGGAGACCCCAGTTCTGCCTCAGTGCATGGTTCCCCCACCCGGGACCCAGAACACACCCTTGACCCCTGCTGGCTACTCACATAGGTGGCCACGATGCTACCACGGGCACAGGCAAGGGCCAGGAAGAGGAAGGGAGCAGAGCCCAGAAGGCCAGCAGCACAAACCAGAGGGTCCGCCCTGGAGTTGGAGCGGCGGAGGCGGCGGCTGATCTCCACACCCAGACCCACGCCCAGGACTCCGGTCAGGCAGGTGATGAGCCCGAAAATGAGACTAGGGCCGGGGTGGAGACATGGGGCTACGCCCTCTGCCCCTAAGGCCCCTTAACAGCAAGAAAGCTGGTCCCTTCCAGCTACCCTCACCCCCGAGTCTATCCAGACACAAGACCCCTGATCCCCACATCATCCCTTCAAGGATCTCCCAGAAACCGAGGCTCTGCAAGAGAAGCAGCTTGTGGGGTCAGGATTCAAACCATCCTTGCCCAAGTCTGAACCACACGCTCTTTACCCTGCCACCTACAGGCACCCAGCCCAGCCCCACCTGGGTACCTGTCTGAGGAAGAGCAAGACTCTCCGGGAAGGCAGGGAGGGGTCTCCCCCAGGACCACACGGGAGCGCAGCAGGAATGCGGGAGCCCAGAGGGCCAGCGAGCCCGTGACAAAAGCCACAGCAGTGAAGCCAAGGGAAGACAGGATGAAACTAGGACTACAGACAGTTGGGAGAGAAGAAGTCAGACCCCATGGAGGGGTGGAGAGAGGAAGGACTTCTATTCTCCCTTCCTGGCTTATTTTGCAGAAAACTCGGTGTGGAAGCTGCCGGGGTTGACCCTAGGATCTGGGCCTGAAATTCAGGCAGCTGCCACACGGGAACAGTAGTGGCCAAATGCTGGCTTTGGGTTTGGCAGGCAGGGAGTAGAGCCAGCAAATTCAACTCGCCAGCCGGAAGAGGGGCCTTGGATGGAGCAGAAAGGGATTCAACTCACTTTCTTGCCAGAGCCCTCAGATCTGCCCACCACGAGGTGGGATTCAAGGGTGGTGAATCTGAGTGTCGCTCCACAGCTCCCCTGGGTGGCTCCCGGACTACCAGGAACAGCAGCAGAACAGCCACCACCCCTAGGCCTGGTGTCACCTGGGGAAGACACCAGCTTCAGGACAGGCAGAGACAAGGACACACTCAACCCGTGGGGCTGGGGGAGAGTGTACAGAAGACCAGTCCCCCTCACACCCTGCTCCAGGAAACTGCACTTGCAATTTGGGAAGGAGAGGTAGTTACTACTTTTGCAAGCCTAACTTTGCTTCCTCTTTGACAACAGAAGCATTTTCTTTTTTGGGAAAGCACTTCCCCCATTTGTGTCAATCCACATGGATCAAATAGCACCTCAGACCTGGCCAACAAGAGGAACGTTAACGCCCTGATGCTGGCAACTGGCTTCACGGTAGGCCTGGGACCCATGCTGCTCTAACTGGTGCCATCCCATGACTATTGCTCAAGGACTCAAAGTGCTGGGTTGCTCCATGCAAAGATAATGATTTGGAGCTCACACACTCTAAAAAAGAAGTCAACACAAAAGAAAAGAAAGCTGAGAAGAGAACTATCTGATTCTGGTGACTCAGTGGGCGCCCTGGCTCGGCCTGCCTGAAGATTACCCTGAGACTTCCTATTAGGAAAGCCAAGACAGTCCCTTCTGGGAGTTGCAGTGTACAGTGCGCTCCTGTCACCTGCGACAAGGCTCTACCTGGGACAAGACTTCCTGGTGAGGACAGCCAGGCTTCCTGCAGGCCTGGCACAGTCAGCACTGCCCCAAAAAGGAGGCGACCAGAGGTCAGAAAGGGGATCATGAGAATGTCACTGACCTTCCCCCAGTCTGTGACCAGACTTACCCTCAGAGCCCAGTGCCAGTCCCCAGCAACATCCTTCACTTTGGACCCTGCAATGTAGCCCAGACCGCTGCCAGGAGGGACAGAGGGAACAGAAAATCAATCTGTCAAGCCCCGTCCCAGGCCCTCTGCCTCCCACCAGGCCTGAGGCCAGCTCACCTCCCCACTGGGATGGCGAAGTAGAACACGCTGAGCATTCGACTGCGCTGGTCAGCGACGAAGAGGTCGGCGATGAGGGTGGGTGCGATGGTGGAATAACTGGCCTCCCCGACCCCCACCAGGCCCCGGGTGAGAAGGAGCAGCCAGAAACGCTGGGGAAGGAGACATGGGGGAGCTGGCACCCCCACCTTGGAGCCAACCTCCCAGGGGACCTCTCCAGCCGGTGCCAGAGAGGCAGCAGGGACAGCAGGAGAGGCCTGGGTTTAGAATCAGACAGACCTGGCTGGAATCCTGGCTCCACCATTTACTAGCTGTGACTTTGAGAAAGTTACTTAACCTCTCTGAGCCTCAGTTTCCTCATCTGCAAAAGGGGAATAACAACAACTTGTTCATATAGCTGTTGTGAGGACTTCACAGTACAAGGTCTCCAGCAAGTACAAAATATATCTTAGTTCCTACCTTGCCCTTCCCACCCAAGACACCCCAGTGGTGAAAAGTGAACTTGGGCAGGGGAGGATCTGTCTACTGAAGACACCTGTGGCTAAGGACAGGGTATGATGACTGAGGGAAGCACACGTAGGGCCTCTGCCTGAGGACAGCGCCAGGACTGAGGGAGCACAGAGGGAGATTTCAAAGGAGCAAAGAAGTGACAGCCAGGGAGGTACAAGGGAAAGTAGAAGAGTGTGGCAGCAGAAGGGGGTTTCAGGAAGGAAGAAGTGGTCTGAGGGCTCCCAGGAGACCCAGCAAGGACAGCACTAGGAAGTAGGAGCAACCTCAGCAACCGGGAGGTTGCCACTGACTTGGGCAACAGCAGGTGCGCTGCAGTGGTGGGGCGGAAGTCAGCTGGCTGCTCTCAAGAGGGCCGCTGAGGAGCCACAGGCAGGTGAGTGGCTCCCTGACTGCTCCTTCACCCTCGCTGGTGCTGGGCTGCCCGAGGGACCTTTCAGGAAGGGGAGAAGGGGAGAGGGCGGTCTGGGTGGAGCTTTTTCCATGGCAGAGAACATGTTTGAGTATTTAGGTATGGAGCAGAGGAGTCAGTGGTCAGGGGAAGATGGACAGCAGAAGGTTCTGGAAAAAAGGGGAGAAGAGGGGGCGGGCAGATTCAGGTGAGGAAAGGGTTTAAAATGGCATGAACCAAGGAAACTGCAGAAGCTCCGAGGCCGGTCTAAAAGGGCTCCAAGGAGCAGCAGCAAAGATTGATGGGGAGTGGGGAGTGGCTAGTAGCAGGAACCAGCTCAGGGCCTCACCTCTCTGGGGATGAAGGATGACCCCAATGTCACCAGGGACCAGAAGGCAATGCCCCCGCACATGAGATACTTCCGATTGTACCTGTCACCCAGGTAGCCAAATACAGGTGCCAACACCATGTAACTGGAGATGAACACTGGGGGGAAGCAGAGAGTCAGCCCAGGCAAGTCCCCAGCCTCCCACTCCCACCCAGCTGGGGTGCAGGTTGCAGGAACGATGACGGGGGCACAAAATGATCCTCCCCTTCCTCACTAACTCCACACCATCCCCCCACATCCCAGCCCCTCTACCCCAAAGGTCTCGCCCTCCTCAGAGCTTAGCTCCTGGTTGCAGCTTGGACACCTCCCCAGACCTCCACACAGCCCGTCCCTGTCTACAGTAGTTACTGTTTTCTTTTGCACAGCACTTATCCCTGTGGAAAGTTATCTCATTTTAACCGAGGGTTTTACCAGCCCCCTCCTGCACGGAGCTCCTCGAAGTCAAGGACCTTGCCTATTCTGACCATGACCGTGATTCTCTCACTTAACACACTGCTAGCACAAAAGATGTACTCAATCAATACATGCTAAGTGAAAAGGGGAATAAATGGAGCTATCTAGAAAGTTCTGCTACTTCTCTAACACAACTCTTCAGAGATTTGCAACCTTGACCTATGATCCCGTTCTCATCTCTCCAGACTTAACCACCAGTTCCTCATTGGCCTCAAATTAGAAAAGCACACCGCAAGACCTGGTTTTGAATTCCTGTTTTGCCGCTAAGGCGTTGTGATCCTGGGAAAGCCCGAACTCTTCTCCAAGCCTCAGTTTCTTTGTCAAATGTAGATAACGCTACTTACTTCCTCTATAAAATAGGGATAATGACACCTATTCCTCAGCAAATGGGCAGATTTAGCCTCGGGGAAGGAGGCAGTTCAAAAGTACAGTCAGGCTGATTGTGTAGTGGCCCACGCCTGTAATCCCAGCATTTAGGAGGATCACTGTGAGTTCAAAGCCAGCCTGAACTAGAGTGAGACCCTGTCTCAAAAACTAACAAACAGAAGTACAGTACCTGCCTAGCATGTCTGAGGATCTGGGTTTGGATTTCCAGCACCACATATACACACACAAAAGAAGGTGAACAATGACATCTCACCAAACATGTCATCACCACTCCCTCCAGGGCCTGGCACACAGCAGGTGCTCAGAAACATTTGAGAAATGAAGGAGGAAAGGAAGGAAAAGAAGACTTTGGCTCTGGTTTTGCCTCTCCCAGAGACCCAAAGTTCTGAACGAGTAAAACTCACCTTCCCCCATTCCAGACACTCTCTCCTTGCCATCACCTACCGGGTTCCTACCATGTGCCAAACACTGCACCGGGCACTTCAGGGCATGATTTCATTTATCCTCAGAGATGACTGTTATTACTAGCCCCTCTCACAGACAAGGAAAATGAGGCTTAGAGAAGTTGAGTGCCATGCCCACCATCACATAGTAAGGGGAAGCACTAAGATTTAAAGCCAGGTGTGTCTTAACAACTTACTAAACTGACTCGCCTGTTTTGTTTTTGTTATGTGACAGGGTTTCAGCATGTAGCTAGGCTGCCTTCCAACTCTCAACCCTCCTACCTCAATCTCCCCAGAGCTGGGATTACAGCCATGCTCCCCTCTTTAAATGTGATGTCCTAGCTGAACTAGCCAGTCCCAGAACAAAATCAAGGCCATTAGGACCCCTAGCTTTGACCACTAAACCTCATGAATAAGGCTCCAGCTAGGTCAGTATATGGCCCCAAAGGAGGCAGAAAAGGAGCAAGAGCTGCAGTGTGACTAGGAGGAGCCTCGGCTCACCGGTCTGGATGAGGCCAGAGCTACTGTCTCCGATGCTGAAAAAGTGCTCGATGTCTGGAAGGACGCCTGGAAGGGGAACACTCAAGGTGAGCCCGCGAAGCCACCCCATCCCAGGACCCTGGTTCCTTCCCTACCTCCCTGTGGCCAGTGCCTACCGGCCACAGTGAAGCGGTCCATGTAGTTCAGGAGGTTGATATAGCACAGCACAGCCACGATGAGAGCCGAACGGCCCGGAGACAAGCCCGTGATGCGCTGCAGCCCCTCCTGGTCCAGGACCTCGGGCTCCCCGGACTTCGGGTTTCCCAGGGACCCTGGCAAGCCCGGGGTGCCAGGCACCGGCCCATCATCTGGGTCATCCGCTTGGCTGAGAAAGGGCGCGGTGTCAGACCCAGCCATGGTCCCGGTCCCACCGATGATCCCACCTGCGAAGGAAAGAGGCTGGAGGACGACCAGCGGGATCCCCAGAGAAGGTGTCCCCACAGTTGAGTAAGACCTCCCCTTGGTGCGGAGCCCGGCGGAAAAAGGACCAGGCTGGGCATTCCCTCCCACACACCAAGCGCAGGGAACTGTGGGGTCCAGGTGATGACGATGAGATGGAGGGAGCCGAGTCCCTACCCACGCTGAAACCCCTCACTCCAAGCAGGAGCGAGCTCCTTGTCGCTCAGCTCCGGAGCTGCACTCCGGCGGCCGCCATGTTGCTGGAGAGCGGGTCATGTGACACTGGAGCCAGGGCGAAGCAGGCACAGAGTGCAAACCCTCGGCACGTGACAGGCGCTCGCAGCAGCCAGAAGCCTCAAGGCACCCTCCTAGGGTGGAGTGTCACGTGACTGCCGGCCGGTCGCCAGGGTAACCGGGAAGCTGGTCTCAGATCGCGCGCTAAGGCAAGCCGGCTGGTCATTCCCGACCAGACGCGACTCTTCGCGAGTCCCCTTGACTTAGCGAATCTCAGTGGCCTTATCCAGAGCGACCAATTGGCGGGCGTCTTGTGGATTAAACAAAATATTGGGGTCGCAAAAGGTTTTCGGAACTTAGAAATGTCTCTGCAGACCAGTTCTCTCTTGTGAGTCACTCACAGCGTCTGGGCAGCTTCGTGCATGCTCAGTAGAGGTGGAATGAATGGAGGGTGAACCGCTGCCCCTTTTCTGATTCCCCAACCCTGAGCGTCCACTTTGGATGCTTAAATCCCCATTGAAAGAAGCATCCTAGCTCGCTTTCCCCACTTCCCACCGAGACCGGAACCTTGCGCCCTCTGGTGGTCTTTTGTGAAGCTGGCGGAACTCTGACACGCACCTGCAGATCTGGGGTCAAAGGCACCAGATTCCTGACGAAAGGATGGGTTGGGGTGGTCCTTAAGGGAACGTCCGCAATATCCAAGGTACACCGAATAAACACGCACTCTAAGTAAAACTGTCACCATTCTGTGCAAATGCAGCTTCAAAAAACCCTCTTCCATCTGCTTTTTGGCCGCAGGAAGAGGAGAGGGATCCTGTGACAAATCTCCAAGGATACCAAGGGACAACTGAGCTCCTGAGGTCTTGAAGTGAGACTTGTGGGAATCGACTTTTTTTTTTCTTTTTTTTTTGTCTTGTCTTGTCTTTCTGAGACAGGGTCTCGCTATGCCGTTCGGGCTGGACTTGAGCTCACTTTGTAGCCCAGGCTACTCTCGAACTCGCAACGATCCTCCTGCCTCAGCCTCCAGAGTGCTGGGATTACAGGCATGCGCCACCACGCCCGGCTCCAACTTTTTAATATATTTTAGCTTAACGTTTCCAAGCCATGTGTAGTTTATGGCTACCACGTGGGAAGCTCGGGAAGCGATGCTTCCCCAGCTTCCCCCACCACCCACAGTCTGGACTAAGCCTTCCCCCTAGACCGTCTCCGCTCTCCACACACTTCCTGCGCAGTGTGGTCACCTTTCCCTTGAGTCTTCACCCAGTGCTTAGCACACACACAGCAAGTGTTTCTGTTGTTCCCAAACATTTTAATAGCACTAGTGGGGCAAAGAGTAAAATACACAATTACCAGCACACCTGTAATCCCAGCACTTGAGAGGCCGAGACAGGAGGATCGCCACAAATTCGAGGCCAGTCTGGGCTACAAAGTGAGTTCAAGGCCAGCCTGAAATTAAAAAAAAAAAACAAAAAAAACCTCTTCCAACCACACTTCAAAAGCAATTCTGGGGCAACCATTCAGGACCCCTCCTGTCTCTCAGGAGCACTTCCTGTTCCCCACTCCTTTTCTTCAAGAAATTTTCCTACTCTTAAAAAAAAAGCAATTCTGGAGTCCCCAAGATGCCTTACTAGAATCTATTCTGAGTCCTGAATACCCTTCATTGGCGTTGTCCCCAGGAAATACTTCGTGCTTTGGAACCCTGTGCCTAGTCTGCCCTGGTGGACAGAAACTTTAGACTGTAGTCATTTAATCCCCCAACAAAAATGTTATTGGGCAGCTTGCTACATGTGTCATTTTCCAGGTGTCAGGCAGAAGCAGACTTAGTCCCTTCCTTCACGAAGCTTATCAGGAGGAGGCATATTCCTGTTAATGCTGCACCTGTGGAGTGAAAAGGTAAGCAAAGCATGTATCTGCCACAGGCCTTGTATTCAGATATACCTATATAAGCTCTTCAAACTCAATAGGCCAATAACAATTTTTTAAATGGGCAAAAGATGTGAACAGACATTTCCCAAAAGAAGATATATAGATGGCGAATGAGTATATGATATCATTGGGCGTTATGGAAAATACAATTTAAAACTACACTGAACATCATGTGTGGTGGCCTGTAATCTGAGCATTCAGGAGGCTGAGGCAGAAAGATTGCCCCAAGTTTGAGGTCTGCTGGGGCTACATAGTGAGTTCAATGCCAGCCTGAACTACAAAGCAAGACCCTGTCTCAAAAAACAAAACCCACATTGAGCTAACACTATATTAGAATAGTTAAAAACAAAACAAAACTGACAATGCCAAATAACTGGAAGTAATACGCAGCCACTGGAGAAAGGACAGTGTTAGTGTGGAAGCAAATGGTACACCCATTTTGGAAAACAATTTTAACAGTTTATTTAAAATTAAATATATGCCTTCCACATGACTCAGGAGTTCCAATCCTAGGTATCCACCAATAAGAAATGAAAACATGTCCCAACAAATATTTGTACATGAATGTTAACAGAAGCATTATACAAGCTGGGTGTGAAGGCATATGCCTATAATCCCAGCACTCTGGAGATGAGGCAGAAGAATGAAGTTCAAACATGCCCTGGGCAATTTAGTGATTTAGCAAGACTCAGTCTCTTAAAAACAAAACAAAAACCAAAAACTGGGGGTGGTGGCCAGGCTTGGTAGTGTACACCTATAATCCCAGCACTTGGGAGGCTGAGGCAAGAAGATCACCACAAATTAGAGGCCAGCCTGGGATATACAGTGAGTTCAAGGCCAGCCTGAACTACATATTGAGACCATGTCTCCCCCGCCCCCCCCGCAAAAAAAAAAAAGAGAGAAAAGAAAAAAGGATGGGGTGTCCAAAGGCCATGGATTCAGTCCCCAGAACTACACACATACACAAAAAGCATTATTCATAGTAGCCAAGGAGGCTAGAGATATTGCTTGGTGGTGGAATACTTGACTAGCATGCCTAGATTTTGTCCCCAATACCTCAAACAAAACAAAACCATCATGGCTCAATGTGGTGACATATTCAGCTATTAGAGAGGCTAGGCCAGGACTGCAAGTTTAAGGCCAGCACGGGCAATTTAGTAAAACCCTATCTCAAAAGTAAAGGGTTGAGGATGTAACTCAGCACTCCCTGGGTTCAATCCCCAGTACTGTAAATAATAATAACCACACACATTAGGACTGGGGATCTAGCATAGCGGCCTAAGCGCCTGCCCGGCAAGCGCGAGGTCATGAGTTCAATACCCGGTGCCGGGAAAAAAAAAATTAACCACACACACACACACACAGGTCCATCAATACACAAATAGGTATATCCGTACCATAGAATATTACCTAACGGTAAAAAGGTATTCTGGATAAAGCATGGTTAAACCTCAGAAACACTTGTGTTGGTGTTAACATCTGTTTCAGGAACATGGCAGTATGTTTACATGTCAGAAGTTTTGTTTAATTCTATGGTATTTCCAAACCAATCTGTTTAGATAAATTCAGCAAATGAGAAAAAACAGTAACAAAAACACTGTAAGTGAAAGAAGCCAGACACAAAAAGTTGCATACTGTATTATTTCATTTATATGAAAACCTAGTGGCCAGACACAGTGGCAGGCACCTAGAGTCCCAACTACTCAGGAGGCTGAGGCAGACTTGAGCCCAGAAATTCAAGGGCAGCCTGGATAGCATAGCAAGACACCATCTAAATTATTTTTAATTTAGATGAAAACGTAAAATAAAGGTACCAGGAAGCAGATCAGTGGTTGTTTGGGATCACAGGAAAAATAAGGAAACATCCCCCCCACCCCCGCCAGAAATTGAACTCGGGACCTTGTGCTTGCCAGGCAGGTGCTTATACCACTGAGCTTTATCTCCAGCCTGGAAATTTCTGCTTAACTGCAAACTTCTACTGAAACTCACTGAACTATACACCCAAATGAGTGAATTTTTAGGTGTGTTAAATTAAACTACAATAGGTTAAGAAACAAAAAGCTTCTGGTCCAAACACTGTAAATACCACTTGAGATTAATGAAACTAAAACACTGGCATAAAAGCAAATACTTTAAGCCAGGCATGGCGGTTATCTATAATCCCAGCAATCTGAGAGGCTGAGGCAAGAGGATCACAAATTCTAGTCCAGTTTAGCAAATTTGCCAGATCCTATTTTACAATTTAAAAAAAAAGCCAGGCTTGGTGGCACATGCCTATAATCATTGCACTGGAGGGTGGGGCAGAAGAATCACCAGGAATCGCCAGCCTGGGATACATAGTGAGTTCAAGGCCAGCCTGAACTACATAGTGAGATACTGTCTCAAAAACACA
>RJWT010014693.1:0-20916 GCA_004365215.1 Cuniculus paca | reverse complement strand
GAAGACTCATGGAAGAATTTAACTTTATTTTTATTTTTAATTATAAATATAAATGACTGTTTATATCTAACTATGATGATTCGATTAAAGGTTAAAAATGTCTCTCATTCAAACAGTGTTTCTGTTTTAACATTTAGTTCTTTTTTATTTTAAAGAGAATAAAACAGAACAAAACAAAACAGTAGAACAAAACAAAGCACATCAGAACAGAACAATCCAAGCAATATAGTACTTCAAAACAAGAGAACAGGAAATCAGCAATGGCTACCATCGTGTCTCTTGTTTTCTCCCAAATAGTTGTTCATACTTTCACACACAATTAATTCAAACAAAACCAAATAGTATAACACCAATAAAAACAAAAGAATGAAAGCATTACAGGCTTTCAAACCAGACAGTAAGGAATCACCAATGGCTACCATAATGTCTCTTGTTTTCTTCAAGATAGCTGTCCATACCTTCTTATATATTGCAATCAAACAATAAAGAGCCAACTAAAAACCAATCAAATCAAAGAATAAAAGCATTATTGTATTTTGAAACACAATGATAATAAATCAGCAATGGCTGCCATAAAGTCTCATTTTCCTTACAGTAGCTGTTCCTACCATCACCTTTAATAAAATCAGTTCTTGTAGACTCCTTAGGAGTAGTTCTAGGCATGTATCAGCCTACACATGTACATCTGTCTTTTCTGTGTTAGGCAGAGTAAAAAAACACAAGAAAAACAAGAAAAGAAAAAAAAAATAAATAATAACAGAGAGTCCAAAACAATAACAATATAGGCTTTCAGAACAAGGTGGTACAAACATACCAAAGGTTGTTATTTTGTATAGTTTTCTTCAAAAGAATTACTCAGATTACCAGATACAGACATGCAAAATTGATCTAATCCTATGAATGTTAACTATTTTGTTCCAAGAACTAATATGATTAGTGGTACAATTATCTTAAATGTATATATACACACATTTATATCTTTTTTCTTTTCCCTTCTTTTTAACATTTAGTTCTTCGATTAATTTTCATTTTAATTTAGTAAATGGTAAGAGATAAGATCTAGATTTAATCTTCTGCATATGGATAACCAGTTTTCCCAACATCATTTATTAATGAGACTATCTTTACTTCAGTGTATGCTTTTTATTCCTTCATCAAGGATAAAATAATTGCCTGGGTTTGGACTTGTGTCTACATCATCTATCATGTTCCATTGATCTTTAAGTCTGTTTTTTTTTTGCCAGTACTGTGCTGTTTTTATCACTGTAGCTTTGTAATATAACTGGAATTATGATGCCTCTTGTTCTTTTTACCCAGAATTTTTTTACTAATTTGAGTCGCTTCTGTTTACATTGTTTTCTTTATAATTGTTTCCATATGAACTTTATAATTATTTTCTTCAATTTTTCTGATGAATGCTGGTAGTATTTTGACTGGATATGCATTAGATCTGTATGTTAATTTTTGGATTATGGCTATTTTGACTATATAGGTTGTGCTTATGCAGGAATGGAAGATATTTTCCCATTTTCTGAAGTCCTCTTTGATTTCCTCTTGTAGAGTGCTATAATTTTTATTGTAGTTTCCTTCTTCAGTTAGGTTGATTCCTAAATTTAATTATTCTTGTGGCTCTGAAGAATAGTAATTTTTCCTAATACCTTTCTTTGTGATATCATTATTAGGATACAGGAAATATACTGATTTTATGTATTGATTTTGTATCTTACTACATTTTTGAACTTTGTTATTAAGATTCTTTTGGCAGATTTTTTTCAGTCTTCTATGGAGAGAATCATGTCATACCTAAGTAATGATGTTAATTTCTGTTCCTATATTTTAGTTTTTCTTTTTCTTTTTTTACAACTAGTTCTGGTTGTGTAGTACAAGCTGATCCTTGAACTCACTGTGTGGCCCAGTATGGCCTCAAAATTGTGGCAATCCTCCTGCCTCAGTCTCAAGTGCTGAAGTTACAGATGTGTGCCACCACAGTCAGTTTCCTATATTGTTTTATAGGAAATAACTGCTTTATTTCTTTTCTTGCCTGATGACTCTTGCTGTTTTGAGTATTATACCGAACACAAGTGGTGATAGTAGAAATCCTTGTTGTGTGCTCCCGATTTTAGAGGGAAAGCTTTCAATTTTTTTCCATTTACCACGATGTTGGCAGTTGTCATGTCACAAATGGCTTTTATCAGAAGGAGAATGTTCTTCCATAGCTATTTACATCAGTAATTATATCATGAAAGGATGCTGGATTTTGTCAAAGAATTTTCTGTATTGAGATGATCATGTGATTTTTTGCCCTTGCTTCTGTTTATGTAATGCATTACATTTAGTGGTTTGTGTGTGTTTAACCATATTTGCATCCCCAGGAGAAAATGTACTTGGTCATGTATGACCTTTTCGATGATGTGTTACATTCTCTTTGTCATATCTTCACAAGCATTTTTGCATAATAATCATGAAAAAGATTTGTTTATAGTAATTTTCTTTATTTGAACCTTTTGCTGATTTTGAAATCAGGATAATGGTAGCTTCCTGAAATAACTTTGGGAGTTTTCCTTCCCTAACAATATTATAATGATACATAAACACCCATGTTTATAGCAGCACAATTTATGATAATTGTCTAGAGAAGCAACCTGTATGTCAATGGACAAAGAAAATTTGTTATTTTGCCATAAAAAAATAAACTTGAGTCATTTGTAGGAAAATGGATGCACTTTGAGACCATAATATTAAGTGAAATAAATCAAATACACAGCATATGAATCATATGGTTTCTCCTATATGAGAAACTTCAATTACAAATAAAAAACAAAACAAAAATAAATAAGAGGAAGTAGGAAAATAGGTCTTTCTCACATGGAGAGGGGGGTGAAGGATAGGGGGTAATAAAAGGAATTAAAATGTGTTATGTTATTATGTACGTGTACCAAATTCACACAAAGAATGTAAATATTATGTACTGTGAACATGTTATAATAAATAAAATAAAAAGACAGGTATGGTGGTGCATGCCTGTAATTTCAGCATTCAGGAAGCTGAGGAGGAGGATTATTGCAATTTTGAGGCCAGTCTGGGCTATATAGTGAGTTTAAGGCTAGCCTGAACTACGTAACTATACTCTGTTTCAAACCCCACCAAATTACAGTGATGTGTTTGTTTTCAATGGAATACCTTTGTTCTGAATACCTGTGTTCGCGCTGAAATATTTCTAAGTGTGGTAGTAATACATAAAATCAGTAAACAAGATAGAAGTAGGGAGCAGGTAGCTCAAGCAGAAGAATCTATGAGACTATCGAATCAAATTTAAGAATGCTAACATATTACAAGAAGATAGGTGTAATACTGAGTAAAAACTATCTTCTATATCTTATCCATGTATTATTATGACAAGTAATAAGGCACAACTTATCTCCCACTACTGAAGACTCAATAGCCTGTTACTTTTTTCTTGAGCACACCAGCAGTCAAGTTATTAGCATATCATTTAGGATTCATCAGTCTTTTACACCTTTAGTGATTGGAATTCCAAAATATAAATAAATAATAAAATCCACAAAACAATAGTTAGATAACAGATATTATGATAAAGCTATTTTTCTGAGGGCTGCATAGTTACGCCCACAATGGTGGCAGAACATACTGGCCATGGTTCTGCAGCATACTCAGCATTCCAAATTGCTACTCTTGGAGTCAGAGGCATCCTTTGCAGCATCTGTACTAGTGGACATTTGCAAATGAGCATTTATGAAACTGTTAGGTGACATAATTCTGTGGCTGCACAGCTTACACACTTGATTCCAGAGATCTAGCAAAATGTGTGGGCTACTGTGTTTTCTTTTATCAAATTCCCAGTTTAAATAAACCAAAGCCAGATTCCAATGCTTGAAATTAAAAATCTTTACTAATGTAGAAAATAAATCAATTAAAATGTTTAAAATATTGTGTGCTCTATAAAGTTTCTGCATATTTCAAAGCATTTTAAATTCTCAAGCAAGTAATTGTGTTATACAATTATCATATGTGATTCTTGAAGAACTTGCAATTTCTTTAGAGTATCTTGATTATTACTATATATATATATATATATATATATATATATTTGTTTTCTTTTCTTTTCTTTTCTTTTTTTGGTAATGGGGATAGAACTCATGATCTTGCGCTTGCCAGGCAAGCGCTTAGGCCACTGAGCTAAATCCCTGGCCCTTTAGTTTTGTTTTTACCAAGAGCCATTTCCATTTTTCCTTCAGTCTCAATTCTTTCTTTGATAATTAGATTTTAACTGTACCTTTATTCTCATTTTCTCTCTCTCTCACTCTCTCTCTTCTTTTTATGTACTTAGATGAAAGGTGGATGATTGTGGTTTTTTATTTATAAGTGCGGTTTGCTGTCACAAAGATGCTACCTCTCACTTGCTCACGACATATCCAGGAAAAGCAGCTTTTGTGTAGTAGTCTCAGCTCTCTGACTTTGACATATGCTTGCACTGTGCTGCACCCAGCCTAAGACTTCCTCCACTGGCTCCAATTTGTCTGGGGGAGGAGGTTATCTGACAAGAATAACTTAATAACCAGAAGCAGCATGTACACCAAGTGCCTAGTTGCCAGGACAGCAGAAATAGTAAGTTTTACCGTAAGAGATGAACAGCTTTTGAAAGTGCCCAGTTACAGGGAATCAAAGCTTCCAGAGAGCAGAATTGCTGCTGACCTGCATAGACGCTTTCTGCACCCTGGAAATTTTGCCCAGATATTCTGAGCAATTCTAGCTTTAAACTCAAAAGAGAGTCTTCTTTTTTATTCCAACTTTCTTTTCCACTTTCATATATGTAGGACATTTTTCTCTTCTTTTTTTCTGCGCACATTATAGGTACTAAGTGGTTTATACATAGTCTATAGAGTTTATTTTAGAAATAAATTGATTCATTGATTCAAAGAAATGAAACTGTGTTCTCACTTTCAAGTGTGTTAAATAGTGCAAAATAATTTTACTTGCCTACCTTCAGGACATTCCTCTGAAAAACTCAATATATACAAGGCTCTCTTAAAGCATTAATTACAAGTGCCTTTGTTTTAAAAAGTGATATTGCAATAGACAGTAAAATCCTAACTTAAACTATAGCAATGTCCTATGATCTTACCCTCTGGAGACTGGATGTTTGTCAACTTGAAACAAAATCTCCCTCCAAACTCAAAATTCTGTAACAAATACAGAATTTAGGTGTCCCAGAGACCACACCTTATATTTCTTTAGCTGGTGATAGAAGCCTTTCGACCTTAGAAATTTGCTTGTGATTGAAATATTTTATTCCTGAAGAAATGGTAAACATTCAAACAGGCTAGAAATATATTAGCTTTTAAATAATTGGTTAAATCTTTTATTTCAGGGCCATTTTATTGGATAAAATATCCTCTTCTCACTGATTTGAGTTACCTGTGTCATACATGAAGTCTACAAATGTGTGCATTTGCATCTCAGTTCATTTTTTCGGAACCATTGATCTCATTCTTTATCTTGGTTCTACAATAACATTGTTTTAATTACCAACTTTTGTATCGTGTTAAAATCTAACAAGGAAAGTTCAATATTTTATTTGACAAATTTGTTTTGTCCATTCTTTGAAAATTTTATATGAAATTTAGTATTTGTTTTTAAAATTTTATTAAAAAGAAATATACTTCTGGGTTTTTATAACTTCTGTTGACTTTCCAGTTAAAAAAAAGAAAATTAATATTTTGCTTTGTTAGTGTGTGAACTTAATACTTTTAAAACATATTTTTATACTTCTCAAAAAACATACATTTTAAATATATTTATTTTCATATTTTATTGTTTATTTTAATGATATATCTTCACTTGCTAGTATGTAAAAATAATTCATTTTAAGTGTTTAACTTGTATTTAATTTGCTTGCTTATTTTATGCTTTTTTAAAGGTCTCATTGCGTGAAATTTTGAATTTGTCTCTCTTTTTGATATGAACATTTTTAATTCTTACTTTTCATTGCCTTACTGTACTGTTAGGACAACATGTAATGGAAACCACGATGTATATAGAACATCACCATCTTTCTCATATTAGTGGAAAATACTCTATCATATTTATATTATTATTGATATTTGCTTGATGTATTAGGTCTTGATTATGTTAATGAAGTTCATCTTACATTTTGCTAAGAATATGTTTCTTAAATATCATAACTGAGTATCAATTATATTGAGAGGATATTTTCTTCTGAATCTATTAATTTAATGCACAAAGAAGGAAGATTCAGTCAAAGTAATCATTGTTCTGATAACTTAAAATTGCAGGCTTACCTTGGGAAAGAATTGTTTTCATTAACTCTGTAGCTGACTTTACCAGTATTTGTCATCTTGCCCTGATAAATCTAAAAGAATTTCCTTTTTTCAATCATAGCTGACTTACTTTCTCTTTCTTCCTTTCTCACTTACATAAAATCAACAAATTATATTTATATCCATACAAAATTATTATATTATACAAAACTTAAAAGCATACACACACATCAATAGTTTCATATATTGATATTATAAACAACGAGGTTTTTATAAATGCACACTAACATATACATAAAATTTTAAACTTGATATCCTGACTTAGTATCAACATTTTTGATGACTGGAAAAAATTGAGTTGTATATATATATATCCTACTTCAAAAACGTAATCATCCAGCTTGTTAATCACTTGTTTTCTTTCAGATAATTTATTTTATCAGTGTCGATGGGTGTATTGTTACATTTCTGGCACAAAAATACATGACCCCTGCTGTTTTATAGGGGAGAAGTTTAGTTTGGCTAATAGTTTCAGTATTGGTCTGCTGGCTCTAACGCAGAAACATTATGGCATAGAGAAATGGCAGAGGAAAGCTGCCCAATTCGTGGCATCCAAAGAAGAAGTAAGCAAGGAAGAACATTAGCAAAAAAAGAATCAGGTACCATTACACTGCCCAAGGCTACAGCTAGAAGCACGCTTTACTAACCTCCTAGGTATCATTCAAATCAATCAAGTTGACAAGATTATCCACCACAGTGGTGATATTCAAGATTACAGAAATGTGCAGAGGATTATATAATGAAACAACCTGAAGCCCTACTTATACACTTTAACAAAATGCTTCAAATTTGTTTTTCCTTGAGGAATAGAATCTTGCAGAGATAGTACCACCTAATCTGGATCTCATCTATATTCTTGCACCATGTTTGTAACTGAATTTCAGATATGCAAAAACACATGCATACATACTGTTAAAGTGAAAAAAATCACCAAAAACTAAAAAGGATTTTACAAACATACACACACACACATAGTACAAATCCACACTTTTTTGATTTTCCTGGCTCTTTGTCATTTCCATGATAAATAATTGGTAATTTTCACACCCATAGCTACTTCATTTCTGTTTGACAATTATTGTTCTATAACACTTTAGAACAATTTGATTTGTTCAACTTGTTTTAGATAATGTATTCTTTTTCATTTTCTTTTTGGTTTGTTTTAGAGATCTAATTGTACTTTGTCAATTGTTTTAATTTTTATACCTAATTAATTTTGTTACACTTGAGTTTTATTTGTAGTAATAGATTTTTTTTCATAATTTTTCAAAACTCCTCATGAATTTTGACTTTCTGATTACTCATAAGTAGAATATATGTGTGTCAGTTACTTTTCTCTCATTGCTGAGCCAAAATATACAACAGCCACAAGTTAAAGGAGGAAAGATTAATCTAGCTCACAGTCAATAGAGATTTCAGTCCATAATCAGCTGCCATAGTGGTATGGAAGAGGGGCAAGCATTCATTTCAGGCCAAAGACAGCAAAAGCAACAAGAGAATAAGGCAGAGCAAGCTTCTTTCTCTTCCTTATAATGTATGCAGGGTACCTACTCTAGGGCTGGTGTAGCACTCATACCCTTAATCTCAGCACTAGACCACTATTCAGTCACAAACTCTAGATTTAGCAGCCTCCAAAAACCCTGTCCACCATGACCACATGAGGCTTTTGGTGGACATCCAGACACAACCATAACAATTTCTGCTATCTTTTGGACCTGTCATTCTGTACTGACTTTTATTATACTCATAGTTTTGGACTAGCTTGGTAGTGATCTTAGTTTTTGTTTTTGTTTTTTTGGTTTTTGTTTTTGTTTTCTTTTCTTTTCTTTTCTTTTATTTTTTGTGTGTAGTATTAGGCATTGAACTGAATACCTCTATGGTGAGCTACACCCCTAGTCCTTTCATTATATTCTATTTATTTTGAGATAGGATCTCACTAAATTGTTAATTTTCCTAGGATGGACTTGAAATTGTAATCCTTCTGCCTCAGTTTTTAAGAGTGCTCTGATTACAGGAATGGACAACCACACCTGCAGGAAGGAGGCATTATTTAATTTAGTTTAAAGAATTTGAAAATTTCCCTTTTCTTACGGTAATGGAAATATTAAAAATAAATTAGATCCAATGTGCAATCTAACCAATTAAATGGCCATATCCAAGACTGAATGTGTTGTGCTATACTTTCATGTATGAAGCTTCAAATAAATCAATGCACGAGAAGCAATTAGCACAATCTTTTCTTTAGATGCATGTAGAATGGAAAAATCCCTACCCCATCTCAGGATGCAGGTGTTCCTTATCACACTCCCTTCTTGTTCGCTAATTGCTGGCGTGAATAACTTTTAACTCAAACACTGCAAAATTTACATGCTTTCAGAAGTCAGGTCTTGTTAAAGTGTGTCTTCTACCTTTTACAGTGCATTAAATTTTGAATCATAGAGATAACTTCATTTTAAGATACAGTTCTGTGCTTATAATTTGTCTTAATTCTTTATGAATGGTTATTATGTGTTTATAGTTAGCAGGTGAGGGAAAAATTTACAAATAGAATCTAATAAGTCACTTTGAAAAGAAACATGTTATTTAATAAATTTTCATATTTATGCTAAAAATTCCATAACAATTAGCAAAATTATTATGATAATAATTTCCTTCATGTCCCTTTCATTTCCATTTCATCCCTTCATGTCCATTTCATACCCACTTCCTGTCCAAATCATACAAGAGTATTATTTCCAAGAGTAATATTCCTGGCTTGGTAGATGAACTTATAGGAAAAAATGGCACTTTTACTTAAAATATTCCCATGTAAATCAGGTAGTATATGTTACCTAACAATTAAAGGTAGGTTTCAGGTTCCTTTTATCTTACCTAGATTTTTTTTTAAAAGGATTTAACTTCACATTATTGTAGGTTAATAGCACAAAATTTATGATATGATATTTTCTAAAGAAAAGAAGACTTAAAAATCAACTCAAAGATTGAAATTTTATTTCTACTGGAAAAGCCAGGTATAAATTATCTTTTAAAACAAGTAATTATTATTAATTTTTTTATTTTAAAGAAAAAACACAGAAAAATCAAGGAACAAAAAAACAACAAAAGCAAAATGAAAACAACAACAACAAAAAAATAGTGACGTAGGATTTGAAACCAAGATGATAGGAATTTAACAGTGGTTTTTATATTGCACATTGTTATCTCAAAGTAGTTGCTCAGGTTTTCAGTTACAGGCATACAGAATTGATCAAACAATATAGTTTCCCTTTTAGCAGTATCTTTCCTTTTTACTATACCTATTGTAATTTTTGGAACTTATTTACTCTTTCAGTGTCTTACACTAGTGAGACAGTATGGTGTTTACACATGTAAGTCTAATTTATTTCACTGTGAGTATGATTTTTAGTTGCATTCATTTACCTATAAAAGCCTTGAGTATGTCATTCTTTATAGCTGAGTGGTATTCCATTGTATAAAAATACCACATCTTTTTTTTTTTTGAAGAAAATAGAACAAAACAAAACAAAGCAAAACAAAACAGAATAGAGTCAAACACAACATAGCATTTCAGAACAGAACACTGCAAGCAATACAGGTCTTCAAAATATAACAACAGGAGATTAACAATGGTTACCCTAGTGTCTCTTGCCTTCTTCGAAATGGTTGTTCATACATTTACAGACAATAAACTCAAACAAAACAAAATAATATTAAACCAGATAAAACAAAAGAATGAAAGCATTACAGGCCTTCAAATCAGACAACAAGAAACCAACAATGGCTACCTTAATGTCCCTGTTTTCTTCAAAAGAGCTGTTCCTATCTTCTCACATATTGCAATCAAATAGTAGTAAAGAGACTTAAACCAATCAAATCAAAGAGTAAAATCACCATTGGACTTCAGAACCTTTCCCCCATATTTATCAGAAATTTTGTATCTTATTGAGTCTTTCAGTTTCTTACACTAGGGAGACAATGTGGTGCTTACACAAGTGAGTTTGGTTTATTTCACTTATGAGTATGGTCTCAAGTCGCATCCATTTACCTATAAAAGCCTCCATGTGATCATTTTTTATAGCTGAGTAATACTCCATTATATAAAAGTACCACATCTTTTTTATCCATTCCTCAATTGATGGACATTTGGGTTGTTTCCAAGATTTGGCTATTACAAATTGTGCTGCTATAAACATGGGTGCACATACATCACTGTGGTATGATGATTTCAGTTCTTCTGGGAATATGTCCAGAAGCAGAATAGCTGGGTCCAATGTGACTTCCAAGCCTAGCTTTTTGAGATACCTCCAGACTGATTTCCACAGTGGCTGCACCAGTTTACACTGCCACCAACAGTGGAGAAGTGTTCCTTTTTCCCCATGGCCTCTCCAGCATTTGTTGTTAATACCACATCTTTTTTTTCCATACCTCATTTGATGGGCATTTGGGTTGTTTCCAAGACCTGGCTATTATAAATCGCACAGCTATAAAATTTGAATCAGCAAAAGAAAATTAATTTACGAAAGGATTTTATAACTTTAGAAAAAATATTTTCAGAAAATTTGTAAATAAATAAATTAGCCATAAGATTGTGTCACATAGATTTTTGAAAAAAAAAAGTCTTGATTTAAACAAGGGTTTAAGGGAGATAGTAGTTAATATAGGTTGTACAATTGAAAAACGCATTGGGTATTTACATTTAAAAACTTTTTACAGTAAAAAACACATGGCCATTAATCCTCTTTACAATATTCCTCACTTTACACACTTCTTTCATCATTTCTTTTAACTTTTTTTTCTTTCATCATTCTTGGCGCTTTTGTGAAACAGTTCTAGAAGTCCTTTGGGTTGCCTTAAGTTACTCTGACAGGGCTTCCTTAGTGTACTGAATTGATTCAAAACATTTACCTTTCATGGTCATGTTCACTTTGGGAAAGAAGAAGAAGTTGCGATGGGCCAGTTGCAGTAACTAGGTTGCTGAGGACACTCCATCATGTTTTTGTAAAACTGGCTTTCCATGAACGGCATTTGGCAACAGCATTCACCATACTTTTGTTCAAACCTCAGAAAGATACTCACAAAAGAAGACTTCCAGAAATGCTTCAGAAAATGGCAAGAACAAATGAATAAGTGTGTTGGAAGTGAGGGAGAGTATTTCGAGGGGGATTAATGATCATGTGTCTTTTACTGTAATAAATTTTAAGAATTTAAATTTTTTTACCGCCCCTTGTACAAGAATTAAATCATATAAGAATTAAGCCATTTGGACCTAAATATAAATGTTATCTTAAATTTTATGGATTTTTTATTTAGTATTTATTTAATCAGATAACAGTATTTTTGAAAATACTGTATATCAACATTCTTATAAAAACATTTATAACATAAAGTCTTTCAAAGATTTACGAGTACTCCAAAGGTAAATTGTTACTTTTGAGTCCTACAAGTATATTTCCATTGTCATTTCAAAGCAGTAAAACCCTTCTTTTCCTCACCATTGTTGGCGTTTTTCTGTGTTGTTTAGTCTCAGCATGAGCTGTTTCATGATTGATGAAACCCAGCAGGCTGTTACAACTGTTCAGAGAACAAGCTATGTCTTCATTTATACCTTATTAACTTAAATGCCAGGGTTCATTGGCATGCCACAATTGCTAAAACACAATCTGATCAACCACATGAAAAAGATACTAAAAATTTTGTGAGAAATCCTTCAGTATATAAGTTTCCATAACATTAGTTATTAGGGTTGCCTGGTTCAGAACACAGGATTTATCATCTGTGGTTATAAATCTAATGACAAACTTCACACACTTACTTCCACTATTTTAGTTAAGAATGAATGCATAAGTGGTTATGATACGTTAGAAATAATAGAGTTAGGAATAATAAGTTAGAAATAAAAAGTTTTATTTACGATTAATAGTTTGTTTGCACTGAAAGTCTTTTTTTATTTCCAGAATTAGTATTAATACCCATCCAAGTTCTATAAGTTAATTCAAACTTAGTTATCTTCAAAGCTATTTTCATATTATATCTTACCTAGCTCTGTCCTTTACTTCACATCTCTAAAAAATTTATCTTCTAAAACCAGGCATGGAGGCACATACCTGTAATCCCAGTACTGAGGAGGGTAAGGTAGAAAGATTGTTATGCATTTGATGCCAGCCAGCAGTATATAATGAGTTTAAGGCCAGCCTGAACCACCTAGCAAGACTCTGGCTCAAAAAAATTATGCTCTATATTCTGGCAATACAGAGTACATATAATCCTTCTCCATGTCACATATTCTGCCTCTGTGTCTTTGTTCAGGCTATTATTTTGTTCTTTGGGGTAGTCTCTTCTTAATATATCAACTAAAACCCTTTTCATTGCTGAAGGAATAGATTAGAATATTGTTGCTGCTGACAGGCTGCCATAGTTCTGAAAATAGAAATGTTCTCTTCATTCTTCTTTTGCACAGAAAATTTCATATCTCCATCATTGATAATGAAATTTAAACTAAATTCGATCAAACCATGTAAACTTTTTAAGTGCTATTCTGTTCTAGGAACTATGTTAGTCAGATAATCACCCTTCAAATAACTTACAAATTGATATAAAGTCAATAATTGTTCTTCTTTATGCTAAGTGCAACTGTCTTAATTGCTATGTTGCTGATGGGACAAAATACCTAATAGCTGCAAGTTAAAGGAGGAGGCTCATGCCTCAATAGTCTTAGTTGATGTTTGGTGGGCTTGAACCCAGAAAGAGCATGATGGAATGGCATGGATAGAGGAAAGCTTCTCAGGTCATGATACCAAAGAAGCACGGAGCTAAGGTAGGAACCAGAAAAGGAGATACATCATTGCAGTTCACACCCACAGTGACCTGCCTTTTCTGACCAAATCCCACCTCATAACAGCAAGTTAACTATAAAGCCTCCATAATCTAATCACCTTTCAAAAGCCCCATGTATGAAAGGATGATGCTCCTAGTGGACACGTAGATATAAACCATAACAATTCTGTCCCTAGTCCCCAAAGACACAAGTGGATCTCCTTATGCAAAATGTATTTAGTCCAACTCTAAGAGTAACCAAAGTGTAAGTCAAAATTTCCTCTGAGATATAAAGCAAACTTTTAACTATTTGTACTTGTAAAAATCAAAAGAAAAGTTGAACACTGCTGACATAGTTGCACAATGTCAACATTCCCATTCCAAAAGGAAGAAGTACATGGATATAAAGAAATGTGACAAAAGCCGAGACCAAACTCCAGCAGGGTGAACATTAAATTCTGTAACCCTAATTGCAGCTCCCATGGCAAGTAGCTACAAGATGCAAACTCCAAAGAGCTTTGACAGATTTGCCTTTATTGCATTTCTGGTTTTAGTTCACATGGTTCTCTCTTTGGCTGTTTTGACTCACTGTTTTCTGGTGTCTCCACTTTTAGCCTTACTCTCATATCTTCATACACTACCCTCATTGGGGCATACTGTTTGGCCTCCCAAACCTTCTTCAGAAATCAGACAAAGCTTTGACATCACAACTCTTACATTTTGTATGCCTATAAACCATCATGGATAATGCCAAGATCTGTCATGAGGTGAAGCAATAGTTGTGACCCTTGAAATACAGTTGTAGAGGCCTCTGAGTGCCTGAATAACTAAGATTTATAAAGCAAGTTCCAGAAAACCAATGCATTGTTGGCCCTCCCTAAGCAATATGTCCCATAGCTGCCTTCTCAAATGAAAGTTTTATAGCTTTGTGTCCTTGGACCTGTCATGGATGAGGTTTTTGTGAGCTT
This sequence comes from Cuniculus paca, assembly GCA_004365215.1. NCBI lineage: Eukaryota > Metazoa > Chordata > Mammalia > Rodentia > Cuniculidae > Cuniculus > Cuniculus paca. The sequence goes on along the minus strand of RJWT010014693.1, from coordinate 6,776 downwards.
GTCACATGCCCTCAAAGCATTCTTTGTGTTGTTCTGATGTAAAGTACTTGGCTTGTTTTTAACATTTATCTTTTAAACAAGCAAGCTTTCCTGAATCTCAAACTTGTAGGTGAACTGCAAAATGTTCTAATTCAATTCTTGCTACTGATTTTCACTATAAAATTGGATAAAAGCTGCCAGAAGTATCCTCACCACAGTCTGAACATTGGAATTCCTTGAAATGTTTTTGACCAGATTAGTCTGCTGCATCTAATTTCAGTCTCCTGCAAGTCCAAGGGCATAAGCAAAATGTAGACAAATTTTATACCAGAGTGTAACACACATGATCTTTAACTAAATTGCCAATTGAGTCTTTCTTTCCAACTGAAGCCTCCTGAGCCTAGACTTTACAGTCTGCATTTATGTCAGCATTGTAGTTTCTGAACTCTCAGCAGAATTTCCCGTCAATCTTGACTTACAGTATTCTAAGATTTCTTTTACTGCCACTACAAACTTCTCCAAAGTCTTACCCTGAACCATTTCCAATGGATTCTGAACCAAATAGGCAGGCAGTATTACAACAACCACATTTTATGTACCCAAATCTGTTTTAGTTATTTTGTCATCACTAGAACAAAATATCCACTACTCACAATTTAAGGAAAGAATGGGACATATTTTGGCTTACATTTCAGAAGTTTTAATCTCTTTTCAGCAGGCTTATATATAGAAAGAGCATGGTAGAAGGACTTGGGCAAAGGAAGGCTGCTTAGATCATGGTGACTAGGAAGCAGAGAGCTAAGGGAGGGGGCCAGAAGAGCAGATATATGCTTCCAGTTCATGCCCTCTGATCATCTTCTTCTGAGTAGGACTTACCTCCTGACAGCAAGACAGCAATAAAGCCCCATAATACAATCACCTTTTACAACCTTGACTATTAGTACATGAAGGTCTTGGGGAACATCTAGATATAAACCATAATGACAGCAATATATGTGCTAGAAGATAATTCTACACGGTTTGCTGGAGAATAACAAAAAATTTCTATTGCTGAAACTTCAAATCCTAACTAAGTAGTGGCATGAGATAAAGCTTGTAAAGAAGGTTGAAGGCATATTATGCAGAACACCCTCTTAGTAACTTTCTTGTTGGTGGGATAAAATAACCAATGCTTCTAACTTAAAGAAGGATAATTTCATTTTGGACCCAAGTTTCATCTGTCTAGCAGGCTACAAGGCAAGAAAGGCATGGTGGAAGACTCTGGTGTAGAAAAACTGCCTCCTTTAAGAGCCAGGAGCCAAGTACAGAAGGGAGAATTCAGGGAGAGTGATATAACTTTTCTGATCATGATATTATAGGCAGCTAAAATAGACAGACATTAGTATACAGTTAGAGAAAGACTGGGCCCTTAAGGAAGTCAGTGAAAATAAACACATTAGAATTGTGACTGAGAGTGCATGTGCAGAAGGTAAAGCCTCAAGATAAGATCACAATGACCAGACTTGCATCCTTCTCTGAGGGAGAAGCAGAACTTGGTACAATACTGTAACTAGTACCCCCCAGTTCATTAAGTCTAGCTGTGCACCTGACACCCACATGGGTGACCAGAATATCTAGACCTATTTCTTCCCAAAGTGTTCCTGATTTAGAAGTCATGGACAAGTCAGGTTAATGACGCGAGACATATACCTTTGCTATGTGCCCTGGCGAGCAGCTATACTTGTAATTCTTTAGGTTGATTGTAGTTTGACCCATGTTATACCCACATTGTGACTTTGTTGTATAAATTAGCTCTGACAAAGGGCATTGGAAGGAACTCATATGGGCCCCTACTCTCTCAGAAGCCATTCCTATTACCCAATAAACCTTTTCTACTCTTAACCTCCTTTGCCCTTTGATATTCATTCTTTGACTTCAGGGGACATGAACTCAGTACAATCTAATATCTAGAAGGTTGAGAGTTATTTTTCTCCTATATCAATAACCCCAGTGACCTATCTCCAATTAGTCCCCACTTCCTAACAGTAATTCAACTATAGCACCCCCATAGTCCAATACCATTCACCAAGCCCCATTTCTGAACACATGAGACTTGGTGGGAACCTTCTGGATCTAAACACTAGCTGACCTATTAGTTTTATTTAGGAGGTTGGTATATTTCACATTAATTAGTGAAAAATTATTGAAGGATTTAGGACAAGAAAGATCTTAAAAAATGTCCAAAGGAAGAAGTTATGTAGAATTTACAGTTATTTTAATATTAATTACTGAGGAAAATGAGTAGTACTAATTTTTAAATTTTAAATTAAAGTATTTTAACGAATATCAAAAAACATAAAAGTTGTATATTAAAGAGGTACTATGTGATGTTTCAATACACTTATACATTGTGTGACACTTAAATGATATTCAATTTGAAGAATGAAGTGAAAGAACAAGATGCGATGACAATTCAAAATACTGTATTGAGAGGTAGGAATTAAAACCACCAGCAACTGTTTCCACATGTTGAAGAAACAAACAAAAGGCTTCATGGCTCTTCCAGACTTTGTAGCTATTCTTTGTGAGATGGTAATATAAAGGTTTGCTCTATGATACCATCTAATCTTTCTGTTTACAGGTATCTTCTACAAGGTCCTCACCCTCTTGTACTCACTGAACACTGTGGTCTCAAGTCACATTTTTTCTCTTCATTCTAAACGCAATCTTCCCATGTTGTCTTTAGTGTTAAAATATTCAGCACCTGGCTTCCAAGCCTCCTCAGGTCTAATACGCTATTCTTTGAATAACTTACTGCAAAAACTGAACTCTTTATATTGTTGTTGACAATCTTCTCTCTTTACAATTCATTTTCCATAATTTTTTTTGGTACCAGGAATTGAACTTACAACCTTGTGCTTGCCAGGCAGGCACTGTGCCACTGAACTATATCCCCGCCCCCATAATCTTCTTCTTATGTGTTTGTTTTCAACAGCCTCCAACTTGAAATGTACTCCACTTCCCTAATATGAAGCATCTTTCAGAATTCAAGGTCATTTATCAATCAGTTCCTTACCTGCAGTCTAAATAAATCTCTTTCTTTGCTCCATACTTTGATCATACAATTTTATTTTCTTGACCTAGTGTATTACTGCATACTCGTTTTGGAAATTGTTCAGTTTATTCTACTCCCTAAAGTTTAACTTCAATTTTTAAAAGTGGCTCTATGTTTACCGCCAAAGTATCACTAGTCAGTTTTCTCTCATGACCACCTAAGTTTTCTCTATCGTCAATAACTGACAGAGAATAACAGCAAAAGTACATTTGGGTCAAAAGCAAGGAGAGTAGATAAACACCATTTGATGTTCTTTATTCTGTGTATGGATACTTTTTCCTCACAACATTTCATGTCTTTGTCTCTCTGAAAGAGATGTAAGACTGACCATTGTCCTGTACTTAAGATACAGGATCTTAGAAGCAAGTTGCCTGTGTTCAAATTCAATTTCTTCATGGATAACTTTCAGATTTCTCACTTGTCAAACAGACATAATAATAGAGACCAATATATAGTTTTGTGAGATTTAACTGAGTTGATACAATCTAAGGGCTTAGAAGATTATGAAAGTGCTTGAAAAATATTAGTTGTAATTTCTATTGCACTTAGTGAAATTATTACTACATCTAAATTTAGAGAAGAGACAATTAACTGTGAAATTGCAGTGAAAACTGAATTACAAAATACCTACAAACCACAACTCAAACAGTGGTATCATAAATATTGCTGTTAACTTGTTCACCTACTCATTTTTATATTTGTGACTTGGAATACATTCTCATTTCTTTAGTTAAGTAAAAGGCTAAGACTTTCTATGTTATAAATACTTTATTTTTTGAGACAGGGTTTTGTTATGTACTTCAGTTGCCTTTGAACTCACTATGTAGAATCAACCTGACCTTGAACTTGTGGCTATCCTACTGCCTCAGCCTCCTGAGTGCTGGGATTACAGATATGTGCCACCACGCTTGGCTTAAATATTTTTTTTCTAGTGTTCTAAAGTAATTTAAATAATCATTTTATTTAATTCAGTTCATATTTACTCTCTTAGAACTTTACACAAATATCTGTTATAAAAATCCCAAATAAATATAATGAGGCAGATAGCAAAAGATGGCAGACTACACGCAGCCTGCACTCACAAGTTTCTCTAGAATATTTCTTTGAAACAACAAAATGATGGGTCTGTGAGAAGCTAGGGGAACAGAAAAATATAAGAGACTACTTCTAGAGACAGATAGTAACCAAGGAAAACCCTGAATATTGTTAATTAGGTAATTAACTGAATCACACACTCTTGAACTAAATGAATAGCGGCTCAGAAGGGCAGACAGATTTGCTGCTCCTATCAGAAGGAAAAAGAAAAGCTTCCTCGTGGGAAAGAGACCTAACCCATGCAGACAGGAAATCTGACTACAGTAAAGTGAACAGAGCAAAGGTTAATTCCAATCTTGTCTTCCCAAATTTAGACAGGGTCAGAGTGGAAACCTGACCCCTAATTTTCATAGAACAACAGGAAATGGACTAGAGCTGAGGTGAGGAGGAAAGCCAGGTTGAGTGACTCCCTCTGCGTAGGTGCAGAAAAACCAAAAATTTCCATAGTATCAGGTTAGGACTATGACGGCAGTAATTCCAGGAGGAAGTGGCTACCAACCATAGTGATTAGAGTCTGCCCCAGACAATGGTAACTCAGATACTGTAAAACTAAAACTGCATGCTCTGGAGAGAGACCTGCAGCTCACAGAAGACCTATATCTGAGCGGGGATATTGACACTGGTCTAGAACAACAGCCCAAAATAGCAGGAGATTGAGTGTAGCAAAGATCAATGAATACAGTCATGTTTAGTTTTGCAATGGAAGATAGAAGTAAGGTGGTACAATTGCAGGAGTCATGAAGGTCTGGGCACTAGCGCTCTCTAATATGCAGGATCTGTGCACCCATAGCCCCATGACTCAGAATTAACGCACTCGGAATGAAGACAGCAAGGCACAGTCATTAGCCTGTGATGATAACCAAAGCATATTTTGGAAATTTATGGAGACTTAATTAAGGTTTTGGACCTATCTAGACACTACACAAGTGACACATTTGCAAATAATTTAGATCCTCCAGCTTCCTGACACATACGGAAGAATTTAAATTAGTAAATTGCGTTTAACTTAGTGACAGTCTGACCCACCAAATTTCAATCCATGACCACAGAGGGGTGAATCCCAGTCTCCTGAAAGCTCCACAAATCATCTCATATTTGTACTGAGGGGGCTGAGAAGTCTGGACGAATTTAGATTCAGTATAAATACTATCGTGAGGAGAAATAGTAGACATTATTTTTGTGATGGTATTTCTTTTTGAAAATACCAGGGGGTTATTTATGTGTTTGTAAGATTTACTTACAATTGCTAGTTTCTACTTTTAATTCTTTATATGTCACATTATTTTCTCCCACACCAACAGTTTTTTCATAGGGTGTGTTATATAGTGTTTTACTTAGTTCATTAATTGATTTCAATCTCCTCAAGTCTTCTTTCCCTTTTCATTTAAACTTCCTCCTCATCTCTTTTTTTCTTTATTCTTCACATGCTCTCAAATTTCCCTTCTATCCCCTTTCTTTTCGTATCCATAGATACAATCATCAAAACTGTTTACTCCCTTCCTTTCTCTGAGTGCATGTGTTGAGCGTATGTGTACTGCATATGTGGCTTTGTATGAGTATTATTACCTTCAATTCTATGGTGTCTCATCATGATTTCTCAGATTCTCTTTCAGGAAGGACTGTTTCTTATGTCTTCTAACTTGGTGTTTCTGTTTTTAATTAAATCCAATCATCATATATCTTAGTACCTCCCTTTTTCCTTCCTTCCTTTCTTCCTTCCTTCCTTTCTTCTTTCCCTCTCCCTCCTTCTCTTTCCATTATTTTTTTCCATTCTTTCTTTCCTTCTTGTTCCTCTTTATGTGTGATAGTTAAGTGCAGTTCTTATAGACAATCTCTGTTTTTAAATAGAAAGGTTAGCTTATTAGTACTTGAGTTATTACTGAGTTATTTATAATTACAGTTACATTTTGAAGTTATTTAGATTACAGTTTTCATTTTATTTTTCTATTTGTTATCTTTTTCTTTCTCTTTCTTTGTATTTTTTTTGTTTTCTCTTTTTCTGATCTATGAATGATTGAATAAATAAATTTTGGGATCTACTTTTACTTACTTATTAAATTTTTAGCCATCTCTTTTTGTCATTTTCAGTGGTTGTTGTAAGAATTATCATAGGCAAACACTCATACTATTTCCACTTAATATTGCACTGCTTAAAAAATAGAAACTTTATAACTTTATGTATGTGTGCCCCCAAAATTCATGTTCTGTGCTAAAAAAAACCAAATCAGCTTCCATTACATTTTTTCTAAGATATCCAAACTTACTAAATTAAAAGACAGATATTCCATTTAACTTAAATTACAGAAAACAAGAGTATTCATGTAAACATGTGCCATGCAATATTTGAAGCATATTCATAAAAATATTTATTCTTCATTTGATATTCAAAAATAAAGAATCCCAGAGTTTAGACAAAAACCTTCTAAACTTCTCCGTTATACATAACTATGATGTAAATGTAGTCAAAATAAAATGTAGTCCTTTCTATTTATCAAGATAGGCCCCATTTTAAAAATTTTTTTTCCTGGAGTTTTTCTACTACTTTTATTTATTCTTTTCTATTACTTCTCTATTTTAGTATGCTATTTAATTAATTAATTGTCTGATT
>RJWT010014692.1:0-20921 GCA_004365215.1 Cuniculus paca | reverse complement strand
TAACTCTGTCAGCACCTTCTTAAAATGTAACTCAGCACTCAATATAGTCTCTAAGATGGTTCTGACTAACAGAAGGTTAGAAGGATAATTGTTTCCCCCTGTGCTGTGCTACAACTTTAGATCCTTTTCCCCAAGTCAACAACCATGTTAATTTTCCTCCAACCTGAGGTTGAGTGATTGTTTTTTAAAATATGTGACTGCAGACTTTTAATTACGGCTGTTGATTCATCTCTTGTGTACCTTCCTAAAGTCTGAAGAAGGGGCTATGGATAGAGACTCTGCCACCTATTGGGCGACCTCTCTCAGCCAGATTTATGTTATGTGCAGATCTAATAAGTATTTACCTAAACCAACGGGGAAAGTACTGCCTGGAGTGGGAACGTTCCTGAGCCTAATAGTAGTTTACTAGAGAGCTTCCCTTAAACTCAACACTGATCAATTAATTTGTGCCCTTTGAGTATAATTCTTTAGTCACGTTTAAATCAGCTAGTTACTAGCAGTCAGTCTGCAATCTCTAATATTGTGCATGAGGCTTTCATCATACTCCTCCATATTCTTGAAAACATAGAACTCTCAAGAAAGTTCGGTGAATTTTTTCCTTGATGAGCCTGGTCATTCTGAGCCCTTGATCCTCACCTTTTTCTCTGTATCCTGTGATTATAAAATTAAATTTTTATCTTCAGACTTTTCCACTCTTCAGGATGAATCATCCATGCAGGGAATGAAAACCACTTTTCTCTGAACTCTTAAGTCTAGAGCATCTGTGCATGTATATTTCTCTTTGGAAATTCTCCAGTCTCTGTTGTAAATTCCAAGATAGGATAATTACTTTCCCTCAAGAATATGTACAATATATTATATATATCCTAATATATATACAATATATTACATATATAATATAATATATATATATACACTGAATGTGTCTAATATTGAGAACTTGAATTGTCTAAAGGCAATTCAAAAAAAGTCTCTACTTTTAACAAAAAATTATACTGAGATTGGTCAGACTTTTGCTGTTTTATACTTCACTTGTTCAAAGAAAAGACGTCCAGTGTCCACAGGTAAAGTCTGTGTGAGACCTGAGCTGGGGTTCATCGGAACTCAAAAGCCAGTGGGGAAGAGAGAGAGACAGAGAGAGACAGAGACAGAGGTCACCAACAGGCGTCTCGCTAACAGAGACCAAGCCTAAGCTTGTAGAAGGTGCTGGGGGGCACAGCTTCTTAGATGCTGGATTTTGAACTCAGCCATGCAGGTGATCTGTGGCCAGATAGGAAGGGAAGGGAGGGAGCATCCTACCATTATCAGCTTCTACCAAGTGCAAGGTAAGAAATCACCAGGAAGGGGGATTTCGTTTCACGTTCATCTTGATTAAGTTCACACCCACTACGTATTATTTTTCTTGCTCAGTCTAGAGAAAAAGTTGATCTGAAAACAAAAACCAAATTCAAATAAAGTCCAAATAAAAATACCCAAGTCCAAATAAAAATACAATTTTAAATCGTTAGACATGATCGAATTATAATTCTATAGCCCAGATTGAAAATATAACTCTATTGCCCAAAGAAGGTATTTTGATCCAAGCAAAGCAAATTCCTTTTAAGCATTAAGGAATTAAGTGAATTTTTTCTCTAGCCAAAAAGAATTGACAAGAACTGGAGATATTACTTTATGTAATAGAAGACACAGTAACCAGTGATGGCGTCTGACACAGGCAACACTTGAGAAACATTGCTTAGCATAGTATCTGGCTTGTACAAAGTGCTTGATAGAAATTGACCAAAATGGTTTTAGGTAACTGTGATAAATCTTCCTCATTTCTTTAGAGTTGAACTATATAGTGCTACACTTAATGACTGTACCTATTCTTAACTTTGAACTCCAATTTCTGATTCATACTGAGTAAGTCCTAAAGCCATTGTCAACATAAAATGTGTGATGTGTGCCCTTATGTTAAAGTATAAAATTCAGAGTCTATAAAACTTCTATTTGAGACATCCTTATACAACGTAATGATTACATTCGAGGCTGTTTTAAAATTCAGCAGGCAAAGAAAATAGCCTAAAATGGTCAACATTTACATGTAGTTTTATTTTTCATGTATATGTGCTTATTAAATGTCTTAGTTCTGAAAACTAGATGTTGAATTACAGTGTCCACTTAAATAATATTGTATTTATTCTTCTCTTGATGTGCCATGATTGATGTAAACACTGGGAAAGAGCATCTCTATGCCTAACTATCATAAAAACAGCTTTCTGCCTCACCTGAAGTTCAAAGTATGCTATCAGAATAGAAACATGGACTTGTGCCCATTAAAAATTATCATCAAGTTTTGAAAATGTAATCATTACAATACATTATTATATTTAAGTATAAAAGCTCTGAATTGCAATCTTTGTCATTGAGTGGCATATTTTAAATGAAGAGTAATATCCTAGATCTCTTTAGAAAGCTTAATGCTTAAAAACAATTTTATCCAACATTGAACAATGAGAAAAAGCATTATAAAATACATGAGTATCTATGATGAATATGAACATAATACAGAACTAAATTTAGAGCAATTAAGAAGAGATTTTGGAAGATATTTTCTTTGATGCTTTAATATAGTCATCATTTTGGTTTGCAGTTTTAATGAAAAAAACTATATGCACTGACTTTTTTTGACAGGTATTATTAAATACGTGTGCATTATGCACAGCCTATTTGGTTACACAAAAGTTGAGGAGCATCTAAGAGTAAACACAAATAGTGGTTTTAGTGCTATTTCTGTGCTGAAATACACTTTGATGGTGAGTGTTGTAACGTGCTAAATTCTGAGGTTTCACTACAACAGAAACCATACTGTATTGAGACATTCCACCTACGGTTTGTGGTCATGAAGTCTGATTAAAAGTGGTTTTAGATATATGAAAGTATTTTGGTCATCGCCTTCTGTACTGAGTATGTCTTGTAGCCTATTTCACTCAATAAAATACCAGTACAGTTTTATATCTAAATTTTTTCTGAAAGAAATATTAAAATACAGTATTGTGTAATTGGCGATTATACTTTATCCATTTCAATAAGAGTCTCTAACCCATCTTTAGTATTATCATAACTTGTGTGAATGGACTGAAATAAAAGGTACTAAAGTATATAACCAGGTATGAAAATAAAATAGTAGCTTTATTTTATCACAAGTACATTAGAAAAATAATAAAATAGGTCAGAGATTGCTGATTACGCCAGAAAAAGTTGTCCAAGTCGAAATATAAATAACATATCTGAACACAGACTGGTGAGCTGAAATGGCTAGTTGATTCCTAAATACTTCATTGTCCAAAAGATGTCCAGCAAGGGTAGTTTAACTTCATGTTTCCATCAGGAATAGCAACATCCTCGACAGTAAAGACATATATTTTGTTAGTTCTGTTTTTCCTGTTAAGCCAACTAAGAAACAGATGGGAACTAAGATTTATGGAGCATTTACTCTAATCACTATACTCCATACTGTACATATATTATTTTGTGCAGTCCTCACAGAGTAGATTTTATCTCCATTTTACATAGTATAAATCAAAATCTGAGAAGTTATGTGAATTTCTCGTGTTTATCTAATTGCAAATGCAAAATTCCCTTCCAGGGTTCTCTGACTCTTAACTCCATATTCTTTCTAGTCTACCATTCAACTGTCAATCCAAATGTGATCAAAATTCTATAATCAATATGAAGCAAAACATACATTGATCTTTTAAAAATTCTATGTATGAATTGCTAGAAGAAGTTCATAGAAATAGCCAACCTACCATTTGATATAACACATTTGATCTTGATATTTCTAAAGACTTATAATAGTTTCCCTTATTGAGTTATTTTTACCATGAATCTTTTCCATGTGCCCACGTGTGGCTACTCTTCCAGGCACTGAGTACAGAGCAGTGAGCAAAATAAAAATGCCACATGTCTGCATTTAGGTGGGAGAGATACCCATTTAATAAGTCATTGCACAGAAAATATACCAACTATAAAATGTGATGATGGCTCTTAAGAAAAAATAAAAGATAAGTGCAATAAAAAATATTCACAAAAGTGTGGAGAAATGCGGAGATTAGGAGGTCAGATTTTTGCCTGCTCATCCACAGATTGTAAGCACACTGATTTTGGGTGTTGGGGCTAGAAGCAAAGAGTAGCACATTGCAAAGCTCACTCTGAGGCTTCTAGTTCTGATGACTGAGCTGATGATGAGCTGAGATGTGGAATCCAGAAGGGAAGTGGGTTGGAGAGTGAAGACGATGAGGTTGCACTTGGAGGTCTCCCTAGTCTGAGGACATTTCGGGAGCTACAGACTGGAGAACATCCATCAGGCATCTGGAGACAGAGGAGGCGAGAGGGGGACCTAGATTCAGAAGTTACAAAGAAATGGTAGAAAAGAACCTGAGCTGGCCCCTGCAAATGGATTGGAGATGAAAATAAAGGGGAAAGATTAACTCATCCCTACTGAAAACAATAGGTAAATTAAACTAGTCAGCATTTACCAGAGAATGTGCCTCAAAATCCTAGTTATAAAGGATTATAGGAAGTGCTTCTCAAAGTAAAAGAAAGGAAGCAAAGAAATGAATGGCTCTGTAAGCAGTAGGGTTGGGAAGCAGATTAAACAAGGTCTGAAAGATTCCCAGCCAGCCTGGCACGGTGGCACACTCCTGAGATCCCTGCACTCAGCGGTCAGGGGTGGGGGTGCGGGTGGGAGTTTGAGTCCAGCCTGGGAAATTTAGCAAGATGGTGTCTCAAAATAAAAAATAAAAAAGGCTGGGGGTGTAGCTCGGTGTAAAGGCCTTGGGTTCAATTTCCCAGTACTGTGAGGGAAAGAAAGAGGAAGGAGAGGGAGGGAGGAAAGAAAAAGAGAAGAGGAAAAGAGGGCGGAAGAGAAGAAAGAGGGAGAGAGAGAAAAAGAGATAAAGGAAGGGAGAAAAAGAAAGATGTAGAAAAACAAAACTCTCAACCTTTAACATGTTAGTGTCTCATTTCCCAAACGTATAGGACCACTAAACTTTCTCGGAAGGGGCATTTTTTGGAGTGATATTCTACACCATGGGTGTCCAACCTTTTGGATTGCCTGGGCTACACTGAGTATAGAAGAGTTCTATTGGGCCACATATACCTTTTTTCTTTCTTTCTTTCTTTCTTTCTTTTTTTTTTTTTTTTTTTTGCAGCACCGGGAATTGAACTGACGACCTTGTGCTTGCCGGGCAGGTGCTTAGACCGCTGAGCTAGATCCCCAGCCCTTGGGCCACATATAAAATATATAAAACAATTAGTGCATATAAGTGACAAAACTTTCTTTTTACATTTTAACTTACTGCATTACTTTACAAAACAATGCAGGCCTGTTTAATAATTAAGAAAACTTGCCTATCTCTTTACTAATCATAAGTGCCTATCTTCATAGGCCCATGCATGTAAGTGGTCTGAAATAGCACTGTAATTCCTATGTGTGTGTGGGCACAGAAGTAGTAGAGTTAGCATTGCCCCGCACCTTCTGCTACACAGCATTCTGTTATTGCCCACAGAATCCAGCATCGACCACACGTGATCCAGCCGTGAAAATCTCATCCAATGTTAAAGGCTTTCAGTCACGTGGGGCTGCTTTCCTAGCTGTCCGGTGCCACTTGAAGCTCTTGGGCTGGGGATTGGACACACCTGTTCTACACACTATCCCGCTGGGAAACACTGGACCATCATTGGGCTAACTGTTAAGAATGTTCATGCCTTTTAGTGGGCAGACTGGAATGACAGACCAAATTCTAATTGAAAGGAGTTTGAAATGAGAAGGGTGAAGGCGGGAAGGCTGGGAAGGCAGGATTTGGTAGGTGGAAAGAATGCAAAACTAGGGAGCAGAGAACTGAGCTAGGTTTAGCAGACTAGGTGAGTGGAGAAGGGAGTAGCTCCAGGCAAGGAGACCACCTAAGACCGGAAGCTGCTGGGCAGGGGTGGCTGACACACCTGGGAAACAGCCAAGTGCAAACTTGAGAAACATTTCCAGAGAAGGAATTATGGGATTTGGTAATAGATTAGATTAAAAGAAAGAAAAGTCAAAGATAACACAGTTTGGGGGTTGATAGAGGAAGAAAGTTACACAGAAGAATGAAACCAAAAATCTTAACAGTATTGTGGCTAAAGTACTTCCCAGTGTCTACTGGATTTCCGGAAAACAGACTACAACTTTGAGAACACAGTCATAAGTCTTCAAGTGACTTCAAATAAGTGGCACAAAACTAGATAGTTTTAAGGATTTTTATTTTAAACACTGATCAGAAAATGCTCAGTTCATGAAGTCATGTCCAGTCTTCAAGTGATCACAAAGCAACTCCAAACTTATAATTTGAGAAGATGTTAACCAAGCTGAAATTAATTCTTTTAACTCAAGTTATTCAACAAAACAAGCAGTTCTGTGCTTGCCTTCATTAAAATGCCCTCCATTAAATCTCGTACTTACAGTTTCAGGTTCTGCAACAAGCCAGAAATCTTACGTTTTCAAATCCTAAGCAGAAAATAATTTTTGATTTGTTTACTTTCTCCCTGATTGTGTTAGTGCCCCAAGCTCTAACAACTGCACAACCATTGCTTTGCAAATGAAAAAAAGTACTGTGAAAACATACACTTGCATAAATGCTTTTTCTTTAAAAAAGAAAAGAAAGAAAAACATCATTGTACTTTCTTTTTCCTAGGTGACATTTACAAAGAGGAAATTTGGGTTGATGAAGAAGGCTTACGAGCTGAGTGTGCTGTGTGACTGTGAGATTGCCCTGATCATCTTCAACAGCACCAACAAGCTGTTCCAGTACGCCAGCACCGACATGGACAAGGTGCTGCTCAAGTACACAGAGTACAACGAGCCGCATGAGAGTCGGACAAACTCAGACATCGTGGAGGTGAGAACAAGCGTGGGGAGCCCTAGGCTTTGCCAGACCCCTGGGGTGTGTGGTCCTCCCTCAGCACACACATGCACACCTCCTTTCTCCTAAGGTGCTCATAGCCCCCAGGGAAACCCAGTGCCAATCACCGCAGCCATTACTCCATCCATCCCTCGCCCATCAGAATCTAAGTGGTGCAATGGTAGGGACAGCATAAGATTCAGCCCTTGCTAGAAATCAAGTTCCAGGGTCAAATGAATTGTTTCATCCTTCGTGAGTGATCACTATCCAGCGTTGTGCATGCGTCAGGATACCAGAGCTGGGAGTGGTAGCTAGGAACATCTCACCCCCGTTTTAGAGGGCTATGCAGTAGAAGAGTTTCCCAGCATAGTCCATTTAAAAATGAACTCACTCCAACTGTCCTCTTCCAATGTTTCACTTCATGTGTCTTCTTTCTAACTCATTCTTTCACATGCATTCTTGCTGGAAACATAGAGGATAATTTTCCTAAAATGTTTTTTTTCCTAAAAATTATATCATTTCGTATAGCACTGAAATCTGTTACATAGAATCAGAAAATGGCTAAAAATGAATTTCTAAATGTTAGCTCAATATTGCATCCAACTCAGATGTAAAACATTGTTTGGTGGTAACAAAAATAAGCATCAGGTTAAAACACAAGTGTTTCGATTCATTAGCCTGAGTACATGCCATGCAGTTTTGGTCGAGACTCTCTAAACACTTGGCATGTGAATTGTAGTTAAGCGCTACTGCTTTGTAGCCCCTTCAGTCCCCTTCTTGATCACTGAGCCAGAATGGGAGAGGTGTAATGAGGATGGCTTCCATCTGCCTATTTCTCTTACCTATTTGTCTAACTTGTGCCTGCTTTCCCGGAAATGTGCCTGCTTTCCCGGAACTGAAAGAAAATAAATATTCCAGCAGTCTGTCCTTGGAGTCAGCTTGCTAGAGCACAAGTCATTCTTGCTATTGTTTAGACAGTTTCCTTCTTATAAAAGAATCTAGTGCTAATTCTGGTGAAATTACTATACCTCCTACTTCATCTCTCTTTTATACTTACCTGTTATAATTGTCTAACACTAATTTTCATTTCTTTGCTTTTATTTGAAAGTTTTTCAAAAGCGTTGAGCAGATTCACTCATTCATTCATTCATTCATTCATTCATTTGCCTAATGAGGCCAATCATAGTGATGCAGTGAAACAAAAGTAAATAAGTTGACTACTGTGGTGTGTGCTTAAAGTACTGCACATTGTATTAGTTTTTCACTAACTACTGACTTGAATTGTGTGGTCACCTTTACCTTAAAATTTAAGACTGTTCCTAAGCTTTGCCTGCATTGAGAGCTTTTCTACTCATGCACATGTGTATAAATCCGAAAATACATAAACATGAAAGGGAACAGAACTAGTTGGCTGTCAGCCTTGATAGGTGCTTTAATGTGTGTGGGAGTGCGTGTGTATACTCATATTTTCAACATGTTCCCAAATCAGAATGATTTTATACTCAAAACTCCATCTTCTTACTCAAACAACAAAAATTTCAGGGTAACAAACAAATTTGAGTTGGAACTTGTGATTAGACTTGAACTCAACAGGATGTGAAGTGCAGGAGAACCATACTGAACCAATTGGAAAATGTGTTGACTTTTAAAATTTGTTTTCCTAAATGAGTTTAAAATCCAGAAAATTCATCTTCCCAGGGTTTTTCTCAGGGATACCATATGGCTTAAAGATGACTTCAAATTGCACATGCTGTATGAGGTTTTTGTTTTGGCTTTTTTTGGTACTGAGGATTGAACCTAGGGCCACACTCTAAGCTACTTCCCCAGCCCTTTTTATTTTTTTCTGTTTTGAGACAGAGGCTCTCTAAGTTGCTCGTGCTGGGTTCCGACTCTGGTGCTTCTCTCTCAGCCTCCCGGAATGCTGAGATTAGAAGCACATGAGAGATGACACCCAGCTCACATGAGACTCCCATGCTCTTGGACAGGTGCCTCTCTGAGAGGCAGGCTTCTCTAAAGGCTTGACAGAAACTACTGGTTAGAGATCCAGAGGTCTTGCATGAGAATGTTTGTCTGATGTGCCTTACTAGAGAGCAAATTAGGTGCCTCCCTGGGCTGAAGTTTTTGTATCTCAAAACTGAAGGAGGTTAAAGATTGTGGCTCAGTGCTTGTGCTATGGCTTAGCATGCATGAGGCTCTGGACTTGTTCTCCATTAGAAAGACCAACCGGGTAGGGGGAAGGATGAAGGGAGAAGGGGGAGGAAGGCAAGGAAGAGATGGGAGAGGGAGCAAGGGCGAAAGGAAAGGAAGGAGTAGAACTTGAAAATCCCTCACAATTATATATTTATTATATAATTTTTAAAACTAGTACTTTCACAAAGAGAGTGGAGCAATAGCTCTATTTTATTGCATTTAAGATGAGTGAATTCGAGCTCTGAATCTCTCAAAATAACGTTCTGAGACTCCTTGGCCAAATCTAGAGATTGGATTCCTCAGTTTTGGGGGATGAACGGAACCTATAACTCTGCCTGCTGTGAGTCCATCCTGCTCAGCTACTGAATCGCATGTCCTGCACGTGTTGGACATTGCCACATTTTAGTAGCGGAAGTAGAGATGATGGAGAAAGAAAGTGGCATCTCTAAGCCTCATGAAGTGTTACTTCACCCTCACATTGAGTATTTTTCAAAGTGCAGAGCATTGAAAGCAGGATGTTTGAGATTCTGGGTGGAAAAGAAGGGATTTGCACAGACAGCGGTGTTTATCACAAGCTCTCCAAGTTGCTCCTAGCTGCATTACATTTGAAAACTCTGTGACACCAAGACGTGAATTCTGGAGGGGCCAAGCACCTCTAGACTACAACAGGAACTGATGGAGAGATGCGTTCTTAGAATGGACCCAACATAAAGTTGAAAGTTAAGATAGTTTACTACTCCTGGGTAAAATTTTAAATCCTATTTATTTTAATTTAATGGAATACATTTAACTGAGTAAGTTTAATGAGAAACATAATATGTTTCATGAAGGGTCATTAGTTTTATATTTCCCATTTGGACCATTACCTCCTCTCCCTTAACCTTCTAAAAACAGTTTACTCACAACTAGAAAAGGTTGGAAAGAAAGGGAAATCATATGATTTCCAGCGTTTAGACTGAAATACAAATTTCTGGGCCATACCAGAGTAGTGTTATAGGGTCAAAGGAAATAGTGCAGTGTGTGGGTGTTGAAAAAGATTCCTCCTCTTAGCAAAAAAGCTCTGCGTAATTATCATGTCTTTGCTTGATAATTAGCACCACTGTTACAATGGCTCAAACACTCACAAAGCCTTAAGACTGACTGAGATAGGTTTTTTATTATCATTATCATTATTGTTATTGTAACAGCAGCTCAAATGTCTGTTTAGGTACAATATATAAGTACACCAGATTTAGTAAACGTGTTCAAATTTTAGGTCATTGGTTAAAAAATAAGAAGTTATTGCCCTAAGCATACTTCCTTTGAAGAAAGTCCATTTTTTTTTTACTTGACTCTGTGACTTATGCACTCAGTATTTGCCCAAAATGCTAGCTGGTGAGGCTGCTGAAATTCAGTGGGGATTCTGAATTTCAGGTGGCGTGACTGGTGGGAAAGAGCTGCTGCCTTATAGCTTCCAACTACGCAGCTCCACTCTCCTCCCATGACCTGAGCAAAGAGAGCTCAGTGGTTTCTGCCGGGCTGTGTTCCTGGAAGAGGGTGGAGCTGTGAAGCACTTTGCAGAGAGCGCAGGTCCTACAGGACTCGGTGGCAGCCTAGGCCTTCGCAGAGCAGTGAGTTGGCAAGCACCAGCTCACCCTCAGCACCGTGCGGGGGATCGTGAAACGGCAGAAGACGGGCGCTGTTGTTCAACATGCAGGACGTGTCTGCAGAAATCAGCTTGGAACACTTGGAGGGCAGAGGAGGGGGAGCCTCGTTAGTGCTGTACAAGCCGCTGGCGTGAAGGTGGAGGTTAAACAATTCAGCAGGACTTCCAGCAGGTCATGTGTTCCGCCTGAGTGCTCCAGGTGATCCCTTGAAGGACGCAAGTCCTAGACAGGTTGTCTCCATGCCCACCCCATGTTTTCCAAGCAGGTCACCCTCACAGGGGTATCACTTAGCTCCTGGGCATCCCGGCACCGAGACTCGGCTACTGTGCTGAGTGCTCACTCAGTCTAGGCTAGGAGTCCAGGGATTATGTGTGGAAGGGGAGGAAAACACAAAGTGTAGATGGATTTTACACCTGCAAAAGAACCTTTGAGTCCCATCTGTCTCAGTAGAGGATCATTAACTTTTATTTTTAGATGCAAGAATAAGATAGGAGTGTGTGTGTGTGTTTATGTGTAACGGGGATATTTACAATATTTGAATGATATTTAAAATCTCATATTTACATAACATTATATTTACAATATCTGTAATTTTATTTTCTGTCTTCTGACTCCTGCTTGGATTTAGAGACATCAAAGACAAATGTTTCCTTTCACAGTACTAGTTAAAACCTAAAGTGAGACCTAAAAGGCCTTAAAGTAACTTGTAACCCTTATGGCTTCACAATGCTCCTGGAGGTTAGCCGTGCCCTAACTGCCCTTGAACGCAGGTTGCTGAAAATTGGTGAGTGCACTCTTTGTTGAAAAGCACGTCTAGGAATTGGACTTCTCTGCAAATTCAGGATTAAAAATTTGGAAATGTATGTAAAATAATGAGAACAGGCATTTAACTTGAGCTTTCATTAAAGCAATTAAATAGGTTCCCATTTTATAATGATAAAAATATATAAAATTATTCCTGTGTACGCTACATAAACGGACATTACACTCAAATGCTTTCTTAAGAGAGAAAAAAAAAAGCATACTTGCTTACTTGTTTGGTCATTTGTGGATTTCATTCTTTCAATCATTCACCAAAGATTTGTTGCATTCCTGCCGTGTACCGCGTGCCACAGAATGCCTGGCGATACAAACAGAACCAAGGCGTCTCAAGGACTCTCGGTCCTCAAGGTGCCTCACAAGGCCCTGTGTGATCTGGCTCCACCCAACCTCCCCTACCACCCCCACCTTGTCCCCAGGACACACTTAACGTATTTACATCCTCCATCCTCCCCAAACTTTATTCATTTTGTCTTCAATTATGTTTGTTTGTTTGTTTTCCTGGTTTTTGTTTTTTGCTTGGCTTTTAGTTACCTTTCATTCAAGTTGAGTCCCAGTGAATACCTTCAAGAAATAATCTTTGCAGTATCTCCCCAGTATGGGGGGAAGTACAGGATTTCCCTACATTTCAGTCATAATGTTGTCTATTTTCCCCATCAAGGCGCTATGGTAATTATTATTCAATTTCCAGTTCCCCACTAAATTTTGTAGACTGTGTGCATTTCCTCAACCTCACATCCACAGTGCTTAACGTGAAGTCCAGAGAGCGGCAGTCCTCAGGATATGTTTAACAGGATAAACCGGGGAAACACAGACACATAACCAAGTGACTGTCACGTAGCTTAATGTTGCTTACTTAAAGTATGAAAAAAATGCTTTCTTGGGTTCAATGACAGTTCATTAAAATTTGCCAGAGTTTATCAAAGCAGTATCTGAAAAATGCTCAAATAATCTAGATTTGTGCTCTCCGGCATAACAGCCAATGGACATACAAAGTGACTATGACATTTAAATGAATTAGAACTAAGTAACATACACAGTTCAGTTCCTCAGTTAGCATGACCACGTTTCATGTGCTGGGGAGTTGCAGGTGAACAGAGAAAATAAAGAACCTGTTGGTCTTCTTGAAAGTTCTATGAGACCATGCAGGCCAGATTGAAATGTGAAGAGGTGGACATTTCAACTACTTGTGTTCTCAGATTAACACCAAGAATTTATTCTTCAATTAATTTGGATTTTACTCTGCAATATAGAATTCGAAGAGCACATTTCAGAAGTGAGGGATTATGTAGCCATCTGGTTTTAGAACCCAAAGTACCCATTCTCACTTTGAGAGACAGCAATTTTCAACTAGACCCTTGTTGTAAAACTCAAAGCACGTCTCGCCGGTAACCCGGTGACCACAGAGTCTATCGGCAAACTTGCTCTCTGGCTAAGAAGCATGTGGGACGTGTCTAGGCTACAGGGTGCTCTGATCATGTGAGTGAGGTTATGTGTGCTGCTATATATATATTCTTTTAACTTGACGCTTGGGAAAGGAAAGATGATAGCTCTTTCGTGTTACTATTTTAAATTTACTTGAAGCAACATTAGGCCAGTATTTGTATAATTAGTAAACTAATATCTTCAGAGAGCTTTTTTCATACGAAAGAATTTAGAAAAAAAATCCTTTTAAAGGTGCATTAAAAATCCTTCTTAGATCTATCATAAAACATAATTGAAATATTTTTATTTTTAATGACTCAGTATGCCTGCCCTGTCCTCTTGTTTGTGTTCTGTTAACGAGAAATATAATTGCTTTTCAATAAATTGTTTGAAAAATTAGTAAAGTAGTAACATAGTATGGAAAGATTTAAAGCTTCATCGTTGAGGCTTGGGAAAACAGAGTAAGAAATTGGTTTTGTTTTTCTAAGTCTTTGCATGGATTTCATTTCTTAATATATCTTTAAAAGACTGCACTAACAACCTATAACTTGTAATTGTATTTATTCACCAGTGTCTCAAAGAGCAATGAGACTGAAATTGTTCAAATGTATTGATATTTCCCACAACCCTATCACAATTTTATATATTAAGTTAGAAGAGCCACTTCTTTTTTAAAATAATGCTCTTAGTTAATTTGTATATGTTTTGTAAACATCAAAACTTCTTCACAACTCATTTATCAAGAAAATAACTATTGTTGGACACATGATAATGCCCATGTTAGATTATTTCAGTTATTTGCACAAAGCAATAAAACTGAGTTTCCTCTCATCCTCATTGTTTTGTAACTCTAATGGCTTATGGACACTGTTTCTAACACATAGTCAACAGAGGATTATTTAATAATAATAGGAGCAGAGAAGACAATAGGTTTTAAAATACAGCCTTTTGTCAGTAATAACTCCTTTATCAGCTTTAATCATTACAATTTTATCATTATTATTATCTTATATGAAATTGCTAGAATTAGAGCAAACCAGAGTTCTCAAGTGCACCCCAAACCTGGAAGTGAAAAAGGACAAATATTTAGCCTGTGTGGGAATAGCCAGTTTTTTATGATATTAAAGATTTCATAACTTATAGAACCCGGTAGTAGCATATTTAAATCCAGGGCTGCAGAGTAGCCATTGAGATCAGCCAAGTAAAAGTAACATTGGCTTTAAAAGCTATCAAATAGAATGTCAAGGAGCAGAACATTCGTACTTCCCAGGATTTGTCACTGAATATATAGTGAGATATTCAGAAGTGAAGTTTTAAGAACAATTCTGAGTCCCACCCAGAGTCAGAATGAAAGATAATGGTCTTCTTGTTATATTACTTCAACTTTTCACTTCATCGCTGGCTGTTGGGCTTTTCACTTTGTTTATTGCTTGCTTTTTCTAAAATTACAAGTT
Organism: Cuniculus paca; assembly: GCA_004365215.1. Lineage (NCBI taxonomy): Eukaryota > Metazoa > Chordata > Mammalia > Rodentia > Cuniculidae > Cuniculus > Cuniculus paca. The sequence goes on along the minus strand of RJWT010014692.1, from coordinate 6,470 downwards.
TCTTTCCTTTCTCTGAAGGATGTGACAGTGGAACATTATAGACTTTTAATATATATCAGCTAATTGATGACCATTATAGTATAAAGATAATTCTAAAATATAGAAGTGTTTTATTATTGTTAAACTCAGATATATTACAATAATAGAAGTGAGAATCTTTCAAGTGAACCATAAGAGAATAAATGTTGTTATGCTCTCAGGAGAATAAAAAGTGTATTAAAAGGTACAGGAAGCCAAGGAGAAAGATTGCTTGTGGTGTTAGCAGGAAGTAAGGGTTTTCCAGACCAATGTACTTTGAATCTTGGACAAGAGAGGCAACTTGCTGATACTGTATCCAGGATTTGCCAAGAGGGGTCTGTGGGTCAAAATGCCTCTACCCCTCCCTGCCAAAAATCACAACTTGCCAGACGATTTTGCTAACCCGTGAATGAAAGTTCATGGAGCAAGAATCTATTTTCCCCCTTTCTAAACATTTATTTCCTTCATCAAGAGTTTGAAAGTCCATCTGTAGACCATTTCTTCTTTGTAGTTTTACTGAGGGTTGGACTCCTACCATAAAGTAGACGCTTAGCAGCATACCATAAAACAGATTTTAAAAACTGATGGTCAGTGAGTATAATTCTTGACAGCAGGTGAGTCAGGTCCTCTGGAAGTTTTATGTGAGAGGCTCATCTTCCAGTCATGGTGGCCTGGTCCCCTCCTTTGTCAGTACCCAACCCCGGAAGGTGGATGCCTGGAGCACAGGTGGAGTAAGATGAGTCAAAGTTCTGACCCAGTCGGGAAGAAGTGAATGTGATGTGACTGGGTGGGGGCATATACTGTAGGCGAAGAGGATTGCTGGCGGCTGCGCCTTCTTCATTATCCTCATGGTCCACAAATCCACAGACATGCTGGAAAAAACTTAGTAAAATTCCATCACCCGAAAGACCATACACTATTTAGGTAGATGGTGTATGTGTATACAGCAGTAGATGGGTAGATTATATTATCGGAAATGCGTACCATTTGCCAATAGCTATTTGGCATATTATCAGCTACGTCTCTGTGTTGTTCAGTATACTGTGTTACCCTGAAATTTAACCACCTGATAGAAGTTCTGAGTAAGGAAAAATATCCTGTCAATTATTTCTAAAGGTCATAAAGTTAATGACTAGCTGGGAGGTTAATTAGATTCTGAAAGCCTCTTCATATCAATTAAATCTCTTATCTTTATGTTTTAGTAAATAAACTCAGTAACTATTTAGAGCTACTGTTCTCAGATAAGAAACACTATAAACGGTGAACTGTACAATGTGTGTTTGGTTCATTCTCATTTCTGGAAAAATACTATTACAAAAAAAGTAGATACATGAATTGATAACAGCAAGTCCCTTTCCACTATTTCTGAATTACTTTATTTCTCAAAATAGTGTGCAAGAGGGACAGGGATGTAACTCAGTGACCTAAGCTCCTGCCTGGCAAACGCAAGGTCCTGAGTTCGATTCCTAATACCAAAAAAAAAAAATAGCATACAAATTATTCCTTCATCTTAAACAAATGGCATCATTGTGATTGAAAGGAAACTGCTGCATAGAGAAGAAACTGAGGTTAGAGTTGTTATAGATCTAAGACCAACTCCACACTCTTTAATTTTTATTTCAGAAGCCCGAACTGGCCTTGTCTTTTTCTCTTTTGTTTCTTTTATATATATGTAATGCAGGGGATTGTACCCAAGACCTTGTTAATGGAAGGCAATTGTGATACCCCTGCACTACACCCCCGGTCCTACAGAACATATCTGTCAATAAATAAGATACTTAGCAACAATGTTATGACGATTATAAGCAGAATTATGTGAATTCTCTTTGGATGATAGAAGCAAATTTCAGATGCAGTGGAGTACATCTGCACAGAAACTTTTGTTGCTGCGTCTCACTAGCCGCCCTTCCAGGTTGGAGCTGCGTGGCACTCCCTGGCTCTCATGTGGCGCTATCCCTCATCCTAGAAGCTTCTCCATGTTAGGCAGTAAATGCTGAAGCTGGTTCACACAGGGAACTGGTGTGATGGCTGAAGGACGCACCCTGATAAAGCGCTCATCAACTGGAGAGGTTGCACTTGGCTCTTGCACCTGACTTTCCTGCCATGGGCATTTATTGCAACCCACGTGAAGAAACCAGTCAGCAAAGCTGAGTCACTCAGGCAGCCTTCGCTCTGAAGAACAGAATATTTAAGGAGTATGGGACTTTGTGGAGTAGGATGAAAGAATGAAGGCAGCACTGAGCCCAGAATCATCCTCAAAAAGAAAAAAGTAGAGAAGGAACAGGAAAGATGAAGAGTAAAGAATTAGAAGCAAGCCACATCTACTCCCCGCTTTGTTAGCAGGGGGAAAAAAATAGCATGCATGCTCACCGTTTCCCATGATTTTTCTGAGTTAGGTATGTGTGGAATTTTATCTGCATTCAGGGTCCATGACCGATTCTCCTTAACTGTGGTTTTTCTGAATTAATTTCATGTGGGGGAAAAGAAAGCTGCACAGTGATTTCTTTAAAGAGTGTTATTGAAGCATTCGTTCCCCCTCTTTAGACTTTACTTCTAGGAAATAGAACTTTCAAAACCCACAAAATTGGAGGAAAGATAGAGATTTTAAATTAAGTTCTAGTTAAAGCAACATCACGCACTTATTCTCTCACCTGGGAAAAATTCCATAGCATCGCAGGTCTTGGGGTTCCTCCCTAGAGTTAGTATTGTCAACCTCGAGTTCTCCAAAGAGATATCATGGGGATTGCAGCTTATAAAAGACACCAGGGCCAATTGTAAACTGTTAAGTTATAAAAGTTAGTTTTATTTTCAAAGTCAAGGGAAAAGTTCAGGGTATAAAAAACTTGCTAACCAAAAGAGAATGAAGCACACACAAGAGTATGTGTGATTATGTAACATTTTATACTAAGTGTATCATCTAATTAGAGAATATAGCATTTTTATAAACAACTGTTGTATTTTATATAAATTAAGAAGATCTAGCAAAAACGTGCACAGTATTTGTTTCTTTAATCAGCAGATATTGATGAATATGAAGATCATGTGCCAAGCCTTGTGCTAACTACCGAGGTACTGTGGCTAGGATACCCAGGGATTGAGCCCTAGCTAGACAAACACAAAACACAGGATGAGAGCAGAGGCAAAAGAAAGTGCTTACAACTGTGAGCACTGGAAACATCTCATAGTAAATTTTAGATGACAGCATGACCTTGAGTGATCAGTAGTGCAGATTTTTGTGCTAAGCCAGTCTGGTAGCTATTTGTTCCCATTTAAATTAAAAGTTGAACTAATCAATTTTATGACAGATAAATAGATAGGAGTATATAGACATGAAATGCATGTATATAATAAGAATAATAATATAAACATTTTATGCACACAGAGTTACATGGGAATATGTATATATAGCAGGCTTTATTTTGGTTACTCATTGGCATTGGGCTTTTAAATACATAGTTCCTCTGTAAACAGATGGTTATAATTTCTAGAAATTTCATAGACTACAAATGTTAGAAAAATGCAGTGACTATAACTGCCTTTAAGTCTGATAAAAGGTTCCACCTTAGAGTTGCATCCTACATCCTTGGCTTAATTTTGCAGATGGGGAATTTTTTCCCCCTTATAAATTCTAAAACGCGATACATCTGGCGGAGAGGCTGGAAAATTGTTACATATCTGTGTAACATTCTTATAACCTAATCGGCTTCAACTTTTCTCGCAGTTTAATCATTGGAGAATGTTCTTTGTTTTTGTAGTCACTGTTTCGCATAGTAACAGCTTGTTGTATTTTGGTCTGTTTGCCAGAGGGTAGGTTTATTTTTGAAACCCTGAACTCTGAATTTTTCTTTATTTTTCCAAGATTGAAAGCAGCTGAAATGCCTGGAGTTACAGGTTGAAGGCTGCTTTGCAATATGTGGAGAGAAGCTTCTTTCCCTCCTCCCTTTGTGCTATGTGCGTTTTTTTGTTTTTTTTTTTTAATTTTTTTTTTCCTAACAAATGTCTTCTAACTGGCAGTTGTCTAAAAATAGAAAACTGCATAGCTAAAAATAGCCTGGCTCTCAGTCGTGCCAAGGAAAATGGAGAGGAATAGGCGTGGAATAGAAGGCTGAGTAATCCAGTCCTATTCATTCAGAGAAACCTTTGAGAATGCGGGCGATGATAAAGTGCCCTCCAAAAACCACAGTACTGACTCTCGCTGCAGACTTCTAGGTGCCAATAAATATTTTAGCCCCCGATACTTTTTTCTCGCTCCTAGGTTGTAAACATATTCTGAAAGACAAGGTTTTGTTTCACAAGACCTGACACCCTGCCATGAGTAACTTTCTAAAACTCTGAAAAATTCGTCATTATGAGATGCATTTTAAAAAGCATGTTAAAATGGAAAGGTTGTAAAATAATGTACATCATGTAATAATTAAGAACGAACTGTTACAATAAAAAAACCCTACTTATTGCTCATGATTAAACTCAAAACTCGAAGAGTTCTCCAGAAAGAAAATTATTTCTGTGACTCATTTTAGTTGAGAGCAGCTGAATCACTAGTTTAGCTCCTTGAAATATGAAATGCTCTTGCTGAGAAAGTATTTCCTGGCTGTATCAAAATTTAGTTTTTTTTATGATTTTTATCCAAGTAGATTTTTACTCTCCATTTTTGAAACGGAGTAGAAACTACTTTGAAAAATGCATTTCAATAATAGGGATGACTTTCAGTTTCAAAAAGTGGAATTCTGAGTAAGATATATATATATATATATATATATATATATATATATATATATACTGGTTGTGCAATGATAATGCTTTTTTTTTCCATTTTGTTTTGCTTAAATAATCTGAATAACCAGGTCACACATAGCAACAGGGTGTGGAAAAGTCAGCACAGTTCATGGGGTTATATGGGTCTGAGCATTGTTAGAGGCAGTTCCTGTAATGCTGCTGGTGATAAGACTCTTGAGACAAAGGATGATAATTGATGAAAAGAGGCTTAAATCATTGCCAGAAGAATCAAGGTCCTTGTATCTGTGTACATGGACTCTTCTGGTCTCCTTCCGTCTTGTAAAGCATTTTGTCGTCTAGCATGCTGGCCCCCTACTGCTCTTTGTAATGGATGCAGACCACAAGTGATTCCTTTATGCAGCATACAGGGTGTAATTGTGTCTGTGTGGTGTATTAGTAATTACCAAGCTGAATTCCCATATTGTATCTTTACTGCAGGCATGGAAAAATAGGACATACAATCCTGCAGAACCATTTTCAACCTAGATAGTGAGCTACTTAGAGCTGTATTCCAAGGACAAAGCCTTTTATAGGCACACTTTTTAAACAAAATTTTCATTGTTGAGTCATTTGAGCTATGCAGAATAAATTTGGTTTTGGAAATGATTATCATTTCTGTTATATTTTTTTCTGACTTTTCAGCAAGGCTTTGTAATATGGCAAGTATTAACTCTTTTTTCTAATTGTTGAAATTAAAATTTAATATTGCCACCTACAATAATGATATGAGCTACAGTAACAATGTTAGATTATCATACAGAAGGAATAGCCCATGGGTTATAATAGATTGTGTAACATTGTTGAACACTAAATAATATAATTATTTTAGGAGGGTTTTTACTTTAAACAGTGATATTTTCATATATAATTTATATCTTGGCTCAAGCATTGTTAAACTTTAGAAAAAGCTGACAACAAAATTTTGTTACAGTAAACAGATATAAATTTTTAATTTCCTTGCTATAAAATTTGCATCCATCCTTTATGTATTATGTAGCTGATATTGATTTGACTACCTTCTAATCTTTGGGGATTTGAAATGTCAACAGTATTATTTATCTATAATAGAAGCCAAAATAAGGCAAGCGGTTGGTTTAAACAAGAGAAACTATACTTATTCTTTATATCAAATGCTTATCATGACACTTAAAATAGTATTAAACAAAGTAGAAAAAGAATTAATGTGACCATTTCATTAGTAATCATACAGTTTGCTTTATTTTATGAATTATCACTTGATGCCTGCAAGATTTTAATTCTATTTTTACCATCTGATCTAAAAATCACCATTCACAATCCTACCACCACACCAACTCTCAACATGTGTATTGTCTAAGCTTACTTCCACTTCTACCTGTAGACATTTTAATACTAGTATCACGTTCATGGTCACTGTGAGAATTAAAAGAACAAACCTTTGTAAAGTGCTGGGAACAGGGTCTGGTGCCCATAGTAAGGTTTATGTTGATAGTGGTAGTGTAGTGAACATGATGATACTACAAATACTCAAGAAATAACTGCCAGGAGGCTGAATATTTTGAAAGGCAGTCCTGATTGGTAGTCAGTTTTAAGCTCAAAAATGTCAAATTCAGAAAGATGGGTATGAATTGAGAGAGAGGGTACGACCAGACTTTTCAAAAGACCAGTTATGTGAGGAGTCACAAGAAGAAAGGGAA
>RJWT010014691.1:0-20888 GCA_004365215.1 Cuniculus paca | reverse complement strand
ATCAGTGAATCTTCCAAGAAAGAATAAGTTCACAAATAATGGATTTCTTGAAAACTGTGTACTTCTTAGGATAAAGACAGAAAAAAGAGAACACAAACATCTGCTTAGGTCTATTTTATCAATGTGGAAAAATTCCCCTCTTGTAGTAGGGACAACTAGCTGCCCATCACAAATTTATGTTTCTTTTTGATAGTTTGGAATGACATCTGAGAGGCCAAGCCTTCCCAGCTCCTCTGCATTGAGGTGTGGATATGTGATTGTTGTAGCAATGAGATACAACTTCTCAAAAGAAAAAAAAAGTTAAACAATCTGGTCCTCCATTTGCTTACTTTTATAAATAAAGTTTTATTGAGACAAGCTATGCTCTTTTGTTTACCACATCATATAGGGTTGAAGTTGCACTGCAAAAGCAGAGTTGAGTACTATAGTTGCAACAAGGTTGTATGACCCTCAGTGACTAAATATTGACTATTTGGTTCTTTACTCAGAAAGTTTGCCAATACTTGGTATATTGTGAGTTTAACAATTGTAAATTTGGTGTTTAATTATTATGGCAAAGAATATTCTCCTAACTGCTATACAGTTTATATATTGTACTTCTGTGTAGCCTTTCATTAGCAGATGCGTTCTTTCACCAAGTATTTATTGAGTATTTTTGGTACTGAGAACCCCAAGGTGAATGAGATATGGTTCCTGCTCTCAAGAAGCTTATGGTTTTCTTAGGAAGATAGAGAGGAAAAGAGATAAATAAATTGACAATTAAAATACTGATGTAACCAGGGATTTAGCTCAGTGACTTGAATGTTTGCCTGGTAAGTGCGTGAGTTTGATCTCCAGTACAAAAAAACAAAACAAAACACTGATGTAATGGTGGCAAGTGTTGAGGACTAAGGACACAAGTAGTAGGGGTAGACATTTCAGACTGGGAAAAGTATGGGCTACAGATTAAGTGGTGAAGAAGCAGACTCTGAAACAGGAATTAGTGTGCAGAAGTTTATCCTGGAGCACCCAACACTGATAGTAGAATGGAAATGGCATAGGGAGAATTTGGGAAGTGATGTTTTCACAACAAAGCCCTTAGCCAAACCCTCAGGGAGCTCTGCCTGATGTGCCATTCAGAGTTGGGGCAAAGGATTTGGATTTCTTTATCAACCAAGCCATTGATGGCCACCTGCACCTAGGAAGGAAGGGGTATAGCCCTGTGTGAGGAGTGTTTCCTTGACTCCGTGCTATTCCTGAAGAGCTGTTTGCCAATGGTACTCTCAGAAGCTTGGGAGTGAGTTCTTCCGTGCTAAAGGGGCCATCTGGATGGTGTACACAGAAGCCACTGCAGAAGGGGACTGTGACAAATCCTTGGGAGGGGGAGTAATACTTAAGGTTAAATCTAAACTTTGAGCAGAATTTTTACCTTGTCTAAAGAGGACAAAGGAATGGATGATGGAAAGTGCCTGAGGCCGAGGGAATATTTTCGAATCACTGAAAATGAGAGAACACAGGGAGATTAGAAACAGAAATTCCATCCTACTGACCAGTCTATCTTTCCATGAGGGTACTTTCTGCCTTGGCCAGATGGAAGGAGACAAGGAATCTGTCAACAGGCATGGCTCCAGTTGATTAGCAATTGCAGAACACCTACATTCCAAAGGCTCCAGGTCATAATTAAAATTATCTTACATTTTTAAAACTAAGTACCCTCTATCGAGGTAGCATTTAGCTAAGCCTTCAGTCTGGGAGCAACTTTCCAAGATCTGTATTAGGAATGTGATATCTTACTCTCACATAGTTTGAGTTAATTATCTGGAGACAGTGGTTCCTCATCCAAATCATGATTTCTCTATTCCATGAAATTCTCTATTCTGCTCAGAAACCTATCTGCTTCTTACTAAGCAACTTTGATTGACTGGTGAAGATGTGAGTAGAATAAATAGTCAAATCCTCAATCTCAGTGGAAAACAGCCATTATATGATTTATAAACACAAACATGGGGCATATTTGAACAATTAAGCAGAAGAACTGGTAAAATGATTGAGATCACAGTTCAAAACAACTAAACTTGTTCAAAAACCTAAAACAGACGAGTTGAGCAGCTTCATAGCAGAACTACTTTGCAAAATGTGTTTGTTGTAAACACCCAGAAAGACTCTCTATAATTTAAATTCCACATTTTAAGTTTTGTTGCTCTTAAGTATATTGCTTATCAGATTTCTTGAATTGATAAATTGTGACTTTATTACTAAACTTCTGTCCAGCATCTCCCACCTTTTCATTTAGTTACTGTATTGATTCTATTGCATCATTGTGTATTATGCTTTATGATGGTCAGTGTAGGTCAAGCTTGGAATTTAGAGGTCATATATGTGTTAGTGTGATTCATGAGCATAATATTTAACACTGTAATAAACATATGAATAACTATGTTTTTATAATGCTGATTACATGCTGCTTATTTGTATAGTAACCTAAATTAAGTATGAAGCATGAAAATAAAAACAGGCATCTTTTAATCATTGACTTGCCTTAAGACTAGAATATTAGAGACTTAAGTCTACCCGTGTGACCTTACCTGATCTAATTATTATTCTGATAAGAATACCAAAAGCAGTGTTATTTGTATGATACCAGTGAGTTTCAGAATATTTCTTTTTAAGGGAAGACACTATGTAGGTGTCTTAACTAAAAGTCAAGATACTCATGTTTTCCTAAATCACATAAATAGAGCCAGATGTAGGACAAAAGTTCTATTTCCCACTTTGTTAATTTACTATTTCCCACTTTGTTCTTTAAAGAAAAAAGAGCAACAAATGCTGATGTCTGCAGTATTTTGACATCATTATTCTTAGAATCTGAAATGTGATTTGGGGTGCTGAAGAATAAGAATTCATCTAATCTTCCAGTGCTATAGGACTAGAAAATATTGTTCCAAAAGACTCCCAGGGATCACTCTTTCACAAGTTCTTTCAAAAGCTATTGTTATAGGCAGATGAGTTAGATAAAAATATTATAGGCACTCAGATCGGACTGGGCCCTTTAAGGAGCCAATGCAGAAGACCAGATACCTTGTGACATGGGGGAGTCAGACACCTCCCACTGTGGACCAGATCTCAAGACAAAAGATAAAACAAATATAGCTATATCTATTTGATATTCTTAATAAGTATGATCACCTTGAAGAAGCCAGAAGGAGCCACTAACTTACCCACAGGATGAGCCCCTGTTCTGCCCCCTTGTTGCATGACCTGCTTTCCCATTTGTCCCTGATATAATTAATTTTACTTGAGCAAGTATACTCGCAATCTTATTGGTTGATCATAGTTCTGTCCCACTTCATGCCCGCCTTGCGAGTTGCTATTTTTCTCCACCTTGGACTTGCCTCATCTTGTGGATTTGCTCTATAAAAATCCCTAGAAAAGGCAGGGTCTTTGGCAACCCACTCAGGACCTCTTCTGTCTCTCTTTCTCAGACAGAAGCTTTCTTTCTCTCAATAAATATATCCTGCTCTTAACCTGTGTTGTTCCTAAAATTCACTCTTTGATTTTAGAGAACACGAACTTTGTACCGAGCATCTAGCAGGTTGGGAGCTTCTTTCCCCATGTCGCTATGAGGCCCTAATAATTCTTCTATAACTACTTCCCTTATTCCACATTATGGTTTTCTACAGACATGGCTCTTTCCTTGAATTGCCTTCCTTTCTTAAGAAGGAATATTCACCATTCTCTACCTTAAATTTTTTCCTTTTGCTGATAATCATGTCTCAGTTTATTCAGTGTCAGTTAATTCTATGAAATAATATTTAGATCCCACTATCTTACTGAGCTTCTTCTTCTGACTAAAGATATTCTCAGTTTATCATAAACATCATTGATGATATTATTCTCTAAGTTTATGCACCATTTTTTCACTCTTTTTTGGATATTCTCCAGTATTTCTGCATTTCTCACAAATTAAGAAAAAGAAACCCTCTTACGTTACTGAGAAATCACATCTTTCTTGTGCATAATTTTGCTTACTGTAGACTTAGAAAGAAACTGTGACAACTTCATGTGGTAAACTAGTCATTCTTCCTATACTGTATCTAATTAGACCAGTGATCAATGGTTCCTTTCTTTTTATCTTTTTTGTGCTGTACTCTCGAGCAACTTTCCCCATCTTACCTTCTTTTGAAAATTGAGTAGCCTTTTGATTGAGGGTAATAGAGTCGATCAAAAGAAAGTCAATGATTTCAATATCTATAATCGTACATCACTTTATAGAAACGGGATAAAGGTACTCTTGCAAACTGTGACTTACGTGACAACACGTTTGTAAATATATTGTGAATTAGTAACAACAAACCCCATGTAAATGAGCAACCTTGATAACTTCAAAAAAAAATCTTAGATTTAGGGGGAAAAAGTATAAAGAAATTTACCCCTGTAACAGTATACCACTCCTCTTCATAACAATGACTGTACTTGTTAGATCCAACTCTATGTTGAGTTTTTCTAGCTAGTTACACAAAATGCTATTCCTGCACTGAACCAGATCCTTTTGCCTTAAAAATCAATGTCAGGTAGCAATACTGGAATCAACCAGGTTGTTTCCCCACCCCCTTCACCCTTTTTAATGGAAAACAAAAACAAAAACAAAAAAAAAACACGATAAGGAGCATTTTGAGCTTTGGTTGCTTTGTGTACATTGCTTCCTGCATATCTAGACAGATTTTCAAATTTCCTCCACCCCCTGCTGACTGGCATCACAATAGGTTTTATTGTCAAGTGTGCTGGGGTGTCAGACTACTAATGCCAGAACTGGAGCCTCTGGGGATCTGTTTCTGAGGACTTGGGTGTTCTTAAATCTAGCCACCTCTCTCTCACTGCCGGCCCCCAGACTTTGAAAAGCAGGCACTGTGCAAACCTAATCAAGCAGATCATTAGGCAAGTGTCAAAGTTGGTGCAAAAAAGCTGAAGGTCATTGCATTTGATGATGTGGGGACACCTCCTTTTGAAGGTTCTGGCATCCCCAAACAAAAATATAAAGAGAATCTAAAGTTCAGTGACTTTTTGCAGGCACAGTGGTAAACATTTAGCTGCAAATGACATTGACAGGGATATAAAGAGGAAATAGAAATGGATATACACAAAAAGAACTTATGCTATTGGAGAAGACTCTAGGAAAATAATGAAAGATGACTCAGATTTATCTCATTTGAAGGCAAGTGTTTTTATAGATAAGATGGTAGTTTAAGTTTCTATCAGTGTGCTGGGACAAACTAGTAGGTTGTGTTCTTAAAACGTATGTCCTATATGGTGGAGAGCTGATGGAGGTACAGAATCTAGGAAGGCATTATCTAAGATACAATATCTGAATAAGCCTTGGGGGGCATGTAGATTTGGAATATGAAGGCATAGGGCTGTGGAGGGAGGTAGCAAGGACCTTCCTGATCTTAATGTGCAATAGCATGGGCTCAGACATCATGGAGCACTTCCAGGACAGGGACAGCAAGCATTTCAGTGTAGCCAGAAAGAAGGATCCGTGTCTGGAGAGGCTGGAGACTGAAGTTTGCGTAGCAGATCTACACTTGATTTGGTGGGGTTTTGCAGAGGAAGCGTGATGATCTGTGCTTGACCTCAGAAAGATCAGGATCATTGAGGTTCTGGCACATGGACTGAGTAACTTGTAAAGACAACTCCCAAAGTTTCAAAAACTAGGCAGCTGGCATTTTTCCTTTCAGTTTTGGATACTAGAGATAGGTCTCAGGCCTGGGTTGATGAGACTTGGATGTCAATGACGGGTACCAGGCCGACAGAATCAGAACAACTTTCTGGTCCTACATAAGGTCAGACCAGCCTGTGCCTCTCATCTTACGTCTGATAGCAGGTCTTACGCCGAGGCTACCATCAGGTCTTCCTTTCAAGGTTACAGAATTTGCCTCCGAGTTTTCTCCAATCTTTCTTAGTATGGCCCTTTAAAAAAATTTTAACTTTGATTTTGAATTCTAATCCTAGTATAGCTATGTTTATTATTTATGACATTTAAGAGTTTATCTTTTGGCTCAGGCTCTGCTGTCCCAAATGCTGAGAGTCACTGCTCATTTCTGAACCTGGGTCTTTCTCCCAGGCTTCAGTTCATGCATTTGTGTTTTCTTCTTGGTGCTGAGCTCTGATCTTAGACAAAGACCCATCAACCACCTGCAGTCCATATCCCTTTAAAGAGGAATTCGAGGTTTTCTCACATAACTTCATTTACATTATTCATGTTAACCTTAAATTGTTCTATATCCATGAAAATGCTTACTTTGACTTTTAGCATAGGGCCAATTGGTGTCTTATAATAGGGGGCATCATACACATACAAGAAATTTGAAAAGACTCACTTATGAAATTATGAATAATGCCAGAATCTTCTAGGAAGCAGTTAAGGGTAACATTCACTTCCTAAGTTTATGAGTGAGAAAACTGATAAGTCACTTTACCCCATATATACTTTAGTCAAAATGAAAAGTACTTTGAAGAAAAGATTACAGATTCTAGGCATGAATCTTCAGTCCTTTTGTTGTCTCCTCTGGAAACTCAAGAATTTGGCCTTTACCTTAGAGATGGGTGATTAAAATCCTGACTTTGTGTAAATATAATCTTTTGCTGCAAGATTTGTGCATTGACTGTTTTATTCTTTGGGGGTTTTCCTCAGTGTTTCCATTTATGCTACGTATCTGTTCCTCCTCCTCTGACCTCTCTGCACTGAAAAGAAGTAAAACATCCTGCATTAGCATGACTTGCAAACCTGACAGGTAGTAGTTAGCCATTGATTTATGGTCTCTAACCTACATTAGTTTCCATCCTTCTCCACGCATTGTGGAGACCCTGTGTGCTCCGAAGATGCTCGATGTTTTTAATGGATGTGAACTTAAGCATTAATATAACATCTCTAGTTTAATGCAGATACTTCTGTTACATGACAATATAATTACTAGTCATCGGCAAACCTCAAAAAGGTTGGGAGGTTCGGTTCAGTTAAACACCCGAAAGCTCAGATCCTTATCTGAAGTTTACCCCTTTGAGTTTGGCAAGTCCAGGCTGGAAAACTCTCAAGATCTGTCTAACACGAGATTTCTGTCAGCAATTCTGTTGTTCTCTTTCTCAATTTCAGTACCTTTAGTTTTCAGTCTTCATTTCTTGAGTACACCACGCCACATTCAAAGATACAACTGTCCCCACCAAATCTAGCTAAATGAAGTTGAAGACAAGATGGAGAAAACAACTGGAGAAGAATTTTAGGTTGGAGGAGAAATGTTACATTTTTGTAGTGTCAGAAATTGTTTTGCCTTCCTCTCTTTCCCAGATTCTTGTTTAAAATGTTCGCTGCTACAGTTTTTTTAGCCATTTCCTCCTGACATCAGAGTGGGGCAGGGCATGGGGGCTGCTGAAGATGACTCAGAGTTATCTTATTTGAAAATAAGTGTTTTTTTGTTTCCCTAGAAAAAAGTGTTAATGCTTCAACTGCTGTCAGTATGCTGGAGCAAGCCAGCCGGCTATGTACTTTAAAAAATAATTAAAATACTTTCAACACTGGGTGTTTTATGTTTAGTTTAGGAGTTATGTTGCATCAGTGGTGGTTTTACCAGTTTTACGTTCCTCTAAGAGATTTTTTTTTGTCTTGCTCTTCTCATCTGTTCCATGAGATGTTTTTGAAATGAGAAAGAATCTTAGTTACATATACTTATCTCCTAGTGGCTTGGAAAAGTGACATGGTCAGTTGTACCATTTGATGATTTTGAGCTTCTGAAGGAAAGCAAGACGCTGAGATCATTTAGCACTTGGCTGTCCATGCGGACATCACAGACTTGCAGTGACAACATCGCACATTGAAATGTGTGTATGATGCTTATAATGAGAATCAAAGATTTCTTAAAAATTAACATAAGAACTTTGGCTTAATGTCAGAAAAGTTTTAGCTGACATGAAGTTCCAGTGATGATACTGCCAAGTCTTACTGTCCAGTTTAGTTCTGGGAAAATGTACATTGCTTTTGTTTTGAGGAAGATTTTTGAAGTTTTTCTAAAAGGTGTAGAGATCACAATTTAAAAAAGTAATAAAATGCCATTGAAACTCAAATATTGCTATGAACTTAGAGCCCGGTGGTGTAATTTTGACCTTAATAGAAAATTTTGGAGGAGATCCTTAGATAAACACAGGTGGTTAATCTCCTAATGTGGTGTCTGGCACATAAAGTTATGATTTTTATATAAGAACTATCTCCTGTTCCTTCCAATTTGTTGTTTGATTTCTAGTAGTTTGAGCACTGTTTATTTCTATAGCTTTTGTGAGGCTGAGATATGCTGGCCTCTGTCTCTGCTTAACGATGGCTGATTCCTTCCTTACAAACCATGGGTACAGTACCGACTAAAGTTTGCCCTTTGCCTGACTGTGTCCAAAGTTCATAAAGTCACTGCAGATAACTTTAATTGGGTATGCATTTCAACAGGCACTGCACACAAAATTCCAGAGGCATGCCTTACATAATCCACTAGGTGCATAAAATCTTTATTAACCAGAAGATAAACAACAGAGTCCTTCAGACCTTAAGCACTCACTACCGCATTAGTTAATGGGAATTCTCACCACCAAAGACAGCAAAAGACTGTGGCCATCACCCCTCAGAAGTTGCTGGCTCTCTTACCAGCTCTAAGCCTTGTTCTCTTGGGTTGGGAAAAAATGAGGGCAAGGTGAATCTGGCTTCTCCTCTGGTCGAGCATCTTTGTTTTCTGTGGCAGGCTTTAAAAGGGTATTCAGTAACGCAACCAAGGAGGGTTTTTCCGTCGTTTGAAAAGGGCTCATTAGACTCTGCAAATTGGTGCAGTGCAAACAACATCGAGAGGGTCTGGGTTCTCACATAAATTAGCTCAGTTTGTGCAAGACAAAAAATGCTTTGGCCCTAACTGCCAGCACTACAAACACAGCCCGGCTTGGAAAAAAACAAGGTGTGCCCGCTGCACCTCTTACATCACTAGCAATCATAAAAATGGTATAATTAAGATGTAGCTGACAATTTGCTTAATGATGTGCAAGGCAGGGGAGAATCCAAGCAGGGACCCCATGTGTGGTTCACAGTGGTTTCTCGCAGGTCCAGTGGCAGCAGCCCCAGCCTGGCCCAGCAAACTGTTCTGCACTTGAGAAAAGGGTGACTCACTGAGAGACAGAGGGAGGAGAGTGAAGCCACGCTGCTGCCTTTAAATCATCATGACCATTTTCACCGTAATGAGTTTGTGTGAGTGAGGAGGTGCTGAGGGTGTTTGGAACCATTCATTTATAATTAGCCAGGTAGAATTTAAGAAAATTAAATGATTCTCCACAATATAACTTGGACCAATTAACAACTTTAATTAGTTCACCATAATAATGTGAGGTAGGATTTCTAATACAGTCTTCTTACTTCAGAATTACTATTATTATATAAGAAAAGACTCTTTTTTTAAAAGTTGGTGGGACATTAAGGCTCAATTGGACCTGACACAATGCAGCCAGCCCAGATCTCGGGATAAGCTCTTTAATCCAGGTTGTGTGGCAGATTCTTCTCTGACCCTTGACCAGTCACTTGACCCCATCATTTCCTGATTTGCAAAATTAGGAGTCCAACTGCCACCTAAAGATGATTTAGATTTGATTCCTGACATGCATTCTATGTTTGCAAAATTTGGAAACATTCTAGGTAGTTTCAGGATTAACAATCAGATGCTCAATTTTTGGGATACACCATGGTACTCAACATTTTTAGACTTATTTTTTTAATAATTTAAAGATGTATCCCCTTAAGTATACTCTCTAAAAAATAATTGAATAGATAACATCAGGAGAAAATTTTTTGACACAGATGTCAAATTTAAGTTAAAAAATTTATCCTTGTGCCATTTCTAGAGGCCAGCCTGCCATCAATTCATAGAAAAACACTGTTTATATGTTTCTGAGGGTCTACATCAAAGAACTACTTCTAATAATTCTAATCCATAGCCAAGTTGCCCAGAAAGTAAGGGGCTGTTTAATGTAAACAAGACTTCTATTTTATGAAAGAAAGTTTAAAAGTTACAATCAATGTTGAATAATATAAAGAGACAAACAGGAGGCAATTCTTAGAAGCTGACATTAATCATCTCCTTCCCCTCTGAAATTTCTAAATGATTTTACAGTATTCGTTTATCAAAACAAATCTCTCTTGAGTCAAAACTGCAGGAGTGCTTGCTTAATTTCATCATGTGGCCTTTTTAGGGACAATCATTGGGCATCAAAAGCTCATAAATATAGAAAACGCTTTCGTGGAGGTGTTTCCTGTGATATTACACATCCCCAGGAACCGTGGAATTTCCACTGAAAAGCACATGGGGTTGACTATAATACCAACCCAGTTAACCCTGTTTCTTCTGGAAAAGCAGGTCTACAATTAAGTGGGCAAATAATACAGTGTTTTGTTCAACTCGAGAACTGGATTTTTATGTGCTGAAATTAGAAAACAACTTATGTGTGTGCTAAACAGTTTCAAAAATTGACCATCATTGAGACTTTCTGTCATTATCTCCCAATACTGATAAATGCTACATATAGAATAAAACTATGTCAACTTTGAGAAAACAGCAATGTCTTGTGTTTTAATAGTTCTCTTAAGTAATGTATTGTTTTAATTTTAATTCAATTGAATTATCATTAGTTTTCTCACAGGGGTGTCCATTTATATTTACCTTGATACTTTCAGTCTCTTATTTATAATATTATGGCAAATAACAATAAATGTGATCAATAGAACAAATATCCAAGATTATGATTTCTGATGATGTTGGGTCATTGAAAGTACAGCTAAATAAGTGGATAAATTTTGGAGTCAAAAAATCCTAAATTTAAATCCTACTTCTGCAATTTATTAGCAGAATGACTTCGTGAGTTATTTAATCTCTCTGACCTTTACTTTTCTCATCAACATAGAAGGAATAATAAAAGTCCTCTCTTCTAATGGTTGCATGAATTATATAACTATGGAGAAATTGTAACATGACTGATACAGAATATACCATGTAATTGACATGTACCATATTGTAAGGCATTATACACAACTTGGTGGTATTTCTTATTCAATTTTGTGTATCAATGGTTACCTTCTTTCCTAGTGCATAGTAAGCATTAAAAAAGTTTATTGCATGATTAAACAAAATGATAGTTTTAAAAAACAGACCTTAACTATTTAGATCTTTTGGACGCATAATCTCGTGTACCAAAAAGACACTAGAAACATACAGAAATGTCCAACACTTGATTACAAATGAGTAAATATAACTTAAAGATATTGGCAGGTTTTCCAAAATAAGTCTGTTGTAATTCTGAAAATTAACTGAGCCCATTTGTTTCTTAATAGGGATTTTTCACATTTAACATAGTTCTTCATATAGATTCATTGAAATAATCAATAAAATTTATGTAAGGATTTATTTTAATAAAATTAAGATCATCAGATTGACTTATTGGCACTAACAAGGCACAAATAGTCGGTTAAACAGTGACACATAAGTGTAGCTCGATTTCTCAATATTGCCCTCAAATATGCCAAGTCAAAAGTGTGTAACCGCTAGCCAGTAGCCAATAGTGCTAATGAAAAAGAAAGCAGCATATTTTCAGTAAACTTTTATGGGTTTAATGGATCATCCTTTTATTCAGACACCCCTCAACAGTTTTCTGGGTTATGCATCAATGCATTGACCACATAAAATCAAGAACAGATGCAGAGCCATGGTTGAGAATATTTTCATTATTGTCACTTTCAGGGTATTGTCATAAACTAGTAGGATATACTAAAATTCATCTGCAGAGGAATTTTGGCACTCACTCAAGTAGTTCTTGGCAAGTGTGAAGGAAACTACTAGTTCTCTTATTTCTATGACCAGAAAAATGGTGACAGTCAGGGTTGAACAGTTGAGACAGTAGAGTTGAAATGAAGGCTGAAGACCCACTTAGAAACTTCTCTGCTCCATCAGTGGTATTTTGACCAATTCTTCCCACCCCACCCAAAAATTACAATCTGGGACACTCAAAACTTTTAAGCATTTAAATGCTTTACTATTTAGTTGGTTCTTAAGAATGACTTTATGAGGATAAGCTTGGGTATGTAGCTTGGTATGTAGCTTGGTAACTAAAGTACTTGCCTGGCATGTATAAGGGAGACCCCAGCACCTCCCTCAACAAACAAAAGCTCAGAAAAGGAGACAAACAAACAAATAAATCCCTTTGTAAAAATAGAGAAGGGTAGATAGACTATTATCCTGATTTCATGTGGAGGGAATTTAGACACAGTATGTGTGCTTGATATGTCTTCTCTGCGTGGTGTGTGCCAGGAAGAGCATGGAGGGACAAATATTAACCTAGGAGGCAGGTAAGACATGCTCAGAACACTACACTCACTTCTGCTAGAATGTTCACTCTTTGGGAGATCTTTATCCAATAGCCACTCAAGTGCTTTTATTTTTCCCCCTGCCTTATAGTCCAGCAGTCCACTTAGTCATTTGATTTCCCAGCTGCGCTGCTAAAAATAAATGGATGAAAAGAAAACTTTTCTTGGCAGGATACTTGACATGCTGTCTTCTTGAAGGCTCCTCCTGATGGGCTTACTGAGAAATGGCGTCAGCAGGGCCGGACTCGGATCAGCCTCTCTCTTCAGGGTCATCCCCTTCCGCAGGTACCTGATATTGAATTTAAGTAGATGATCATAAAAGAAGCACAAGCCATGGCTTAGCAGGGGATGAGGGTGCCTATGTTTCTGTTGTGACTGTTGAAAGAAGAGTACTTTGAGGGGCTAATAGTAACCGATTATCTTTCGTTTTTATTATATAGCTTACAAGTGCAAGCATATGGTGGGTCTGGATTTTCGACTTGGTGGGGATTTTACTGATAAAACTGAAGGACCCTACAAATAAAATATATAGAGTTTCACTTTGTTATTCCTTTAAAGAAGGAAAGTCAGATTTAAATATCTAGGATCAATGTCTTCTCAGCTATTAAATAACCACTGGGAGAATCTTCTCTGTCTCTCTCCTTCCCTTTCTCATTGCCTAAACTTAACCTCAATTCCTTCTTTTTTCTTCTCCCTCCCTTCTGCAATACCACCCCTGTCCCTTGCTCTCTCATTTTTCTCTTGCTTTTCTTCCTTTACTCTCTCCTCATGCCTTCCTTCCTAACCTTTTCTCCATTCAACACTTGCATTCAAATTTCTCCAGTGTATTGTGTATCTTCTGTGGGTTAGGAACAATTCTAGTCTCATAAATCCCCTCTGAAACATTTCTCTCAAGTCATCCTTCCACTGGTATCTCAAGAGCTCAGTGCACGTAGTTTTTAGGGTCTTTCACTTATTCCAACTGTTTGTTTCTCTGTGATGCCCACTCCTCTCCCCTAGCAAAATATAACGTTCAAGTTTCAGAGGAGAATGATGATCTGCATTGGCTAGTATTTGCCTAGGCATGAGGGGCAAAATACTTTTCATGTTTGAAAAAACTCAGTAAGGAATTGTATTTGACAATTAGAGAAACTTTCATGCTAATACCTACTCATGGGCTGTTTTGTGCTGAGTGTCTCAAAAGAAGGAAACATTCTTTTGATGACCTCACACCATTTCCCTTCATCCTCTGCTTTCTTCGGATGGTGCTCAGGGAAGTCCTAGTGGGACTCATTTCTACTTTTCTGTTGGGGTTCTGTGAAATCATAGACCAGGACAATGAGCTTCTGAGGAGCTATGTTGAGCCATTCTTCAGACGCCTCCTTAGAAATATTAACTAGCTCATCAAGTGAGAAGCATCATCCAGAGGACAGCATGAATGAGTCAGAGTGAAAATATGACTTTGGAGGCCAAATAACAGTTGGGGTTAAAGCCCTCAGGTTGTCTTAGAGTAAAAGGAATACAGGTAAAATACCACCCACTGTGTTCCTCAAACAGAGTGTAGGCACTAGGATAAGGTATTTGAGGTGTCTTTACTGGAGAGTTCCCCACTTAAAAATTGTAGGTTGGGGCAACAATTCTTGGGTTTGTTTTTTGAGCACCTCTAAATTTAAATGTAAGACACTTCTTGTGAAAGTGCATGTAGAAGGTGCTCTGAGCATCTTTTGCTACTTCTCATCTGTCTGTGTTTCATCTGGATATTGAGTGTCTGAGATCTAAGGATAAAGGTAGACTTTTCCTCTAGAGTTTTCCATGAGTACACGATCAAAAAGCTAGGATGAGGGCTGCGAGTATGGCTAAGTAGTAGACATATGCTTAGCATGTCCCAGGCCCTGGCTTCAATTTCCAGCACTCCCCCACTGCCTCTACCCCTAAAAGCCAATGAGAAAATGCAAGTCACTAACTATGGAATGCCTAAATGGACGAGAATTCTGCATGCTTAAAAGATAGGAAAAAATTTGTTTTTAAGAAGAGAGATTTCACCACAGATTTAAAGAAATAGATTTTAGTTATCACAGTCTCATTGAATAAGCAAAATTAAAGGATAAATAATAAGCTGCAAACATGTTTACAACAAGTCCCTTAGTCAAATATAATATTCTATACACAAGTTGATTTGGAGAACAGTAAGATCTCAATAGCTAAGTGGGCAAATGATATGGATTTAAAGGTTGTAAAATTAGTCTACAAACATGAAGACTTTAATGAGAAATAAAAATTAGAATAAGAGGAGAGAACAAGAGAACAAGGCCTGTTTGGGAGCCAGCACCATGCGCGGGCCTCTGCCCGAGTGGGGCCAGCCAGACGCGAGCCTTTTCCCGTGAGTGAGCGCCGTTCGCGGGCTGCGCAGGGAGCGAACAAGCCCCGCCTGGGAGTTAGCACCATGTGCGGCCCCCGCAGGCAGGAGGACAGCCAGATCCCTGCCTCTTCCGGCTGGTGGGCTGGCAAATAAGGAATACCAATCCCAGCCCCCCCGCCATACACACACACTGTAAGTGACCTTCTGATCCAGAGAAACATAGGCTGTGATGATAGCTATGGAGGTGAAATACAACTGGATGCCTGTGGTGCTTTGGTGTTTCACTAATCTTGGAGGTCTAGGTCCAGTGGTCTGATTATCTGTTCAGAAGATAGCCGGACACAGTGTGGCATCTAGGGGGCATCTCCTTCTGAAGGTGGTAGCTATTGATGATTCTCTATAGTCTTGTTTTGAAATCCTGTATCATTTTCATTGTTTTGTTTGGTTGGTTTTTATTCTCTTTTGTTTTGTTTGATTATGTTATATCCGATAGCTTGAGCAGCTATTTCGAAGATAACAAGATATATTATGTTAGCCATTTTGGATTTACTATTGACTTGTTTTGAAGTCCTTTATTGCATTCATTGTTTTGTTTTTATTGTTTCTATTCTATTCTTTTTTGTATGATTTTTATTATGTCCGAAAGTATCTGCAACTATTTTGAAGACAACAAAAGGCATTATGGTAACTATTGTTGATTTTGTAATGATGTGAAGTCTTGTATCACTTTCACTGCTTTGTTTTTGATCGGTTCCATTCTGTTTCATTTTCCTTGGTTTTATCCTCTTTAAAATTAAAATTAAAAAAATTTGAATAAGAATACAATACTTTTTTTTGTAAAGTCAATTCAAATTATTTATCCTATTGATGCTGAATCTGCCCATTATTTATACAGCAAGAAAACACATTTTTGTAATGAGAGTTAGTAGTGAGCCTGTATCTGGGCCCTAAGAGATCTCCAGGGAGAAACATTCTTTTGCTCTTCAGTTGTTAGAATAAGTATACTTAGCAGCAGGAGTTTAATTTGTGCGTGCGTGTGTGTGTGTGTGTATGTGTGTGTGAGACGGGGATAGAACCCAAGGTTTTGTGCATGCTGAGCTTAAGTTTGCTCTGTACCACTGAGTTATGCTCTCAGGTTGTATGTGTTTTTGTCTTTCTTTCTTTCTTTCTTTCTTTCAGTACCGGTGATTGAACTCACAACCTCACACTTGCTGGGCAGGCACTTGTGCCACTGAGTTATATTCCCAGCCCTGGTTATATGTGTTTTAATGTCAAGAATAAGATTACTAGCCTTTTCCCTCTTTAAAAAATTACTATTTTTTTTTATTTTAGTGTCAGTCTCAAGGAGACATTTTTGAGTAATTCACATGTGACTTCTGGTTTTCATCCAGGGTTGAACATTAGTTTAACTTACTGCTTTTTGGATATAAGCTGATCGAGTTCATCTGTGAAGTCATAATTGAATATCCCTTACTAGTCTCTGGGTAAGCATTCATTAACTTCCCTACCCAGTAGCTTCAGTACGTCTTGGGGGTTATTCCCAAAGTCAGGTGAACAGCTCAACCCTTGACACTTTGTGACCCAGACCACATCCCTTATTTGCTGTTTCAGGGTTCTTGTCTAAAAAAAATGCAAATAAAAATACTTCTCGCTATAAAAGGATTTTATTAATCAACCAATCAAATGAATCGACTCCATGGAGCTAAAAAAAGAAGTGCTTCAAAAGGGTTTATTAACAAAAGACTAAGGGATAAAGAAGTTCACTCCAGGGTTGTTAATCCAACACCTTTCATAAGCACCAAGTTTATTTAAGCAAAATAAAAATAACACATGACATATTGTGTTTGTATGGGAAATTACAGAGAACACACCAAAGGCATTAAAAACTGAACATTTTTTTCAGATATTGAAAAGTTCTACTATACAGCCAAGCTATAATCCTTCACAAGTAAGGCACTGATTACTGCTCCAGCCATCCTCATTTCTAATTCCACTGGGCAACCTTTGAGTTTGTCGCTTTCTTGATATGCAGCAATAAGCATGACGAATTACTCTAGCCAAGCAGATAAATGTCCTTCGTTATCTTTGGCATCCCATGCTACAAAATCTTAAGCAGCAATAAGTATAAGAGCCATCTTCTCCAATATGTGACATCAGCAGCTCTTTGGAGAACTGAGAATGTTTAAATTCAAGCTGTTCTCGCCATTTGCCCTGTGGTGAGCTACACCAGTCGACCACCCCACACAGGTTTCCCAGTTGCCCCAGGCAGAAGCTGGTTTCCTCCAGGACTCTGAAGCCAACGGTTGTAATTCAAATGACAGCAATGTGATGTCCTGAAAACCGACTGCCTTATATTTCTAGGTGCATGTGTTGTAATGGCTGTCAAAGAGAAACAATCCGGCAGGTTATCTGGTTTCCCCATCTTCTCCAGGTGTAATGTAGTCATTCATTTTGCTCACTCTCCCTTTGTGTTTTAACCCAGAGGAGACCACAAACTGAAAAGTACACACTAGTCTATTTTTGCTTTCTGTTGGTCTGTTTGTGGGAGTAATTGTTTCACACTCAGTGAACCACAAATGAGCTTCTATGTGTATAAGAACTTTTTAAGAGAATAGAGGGGCTTTATTCTTTATACATTAGGTATGGGGACTCTATATGTGTAGAAAGATGTATGTATGAGTGCGATGGCAAAATTCTTCACAAATGGTTTCATTCTTAATTCTTGGGAGGAGGTAGTTCATATTGAATTTATTTTAATTTAAGCCCATTACTAGTAGCGCTGCTTTGAGGTTGACCTAAATCTTTCTCCAGGTGTTCATAGTACTGATTTGCATAGCTAATTCCCTCTTCCCTACTCCCCAGTGAATACACAGCACATTGCTAGAGAGACTATTTTCTACGATTTCCTAAGGATGGTATATAATTAAGGCATTTCTACATGTGTTGGAAAGAAGTTAATTCATTGCATAAAAGGATGCCCCTTGGGAAACTGCAAGACCATAGGCACAGACACACGCGCGTGCACACACACACACACACACACACACACAAACCATACACAGGGTATTCTAAAATACAGTACCCAGTGCAGGAACATGCATACTTTTTGGGACAGGCCAACTTTCATGCATTACTATGACTGCAATTTTTTGTTTGAGAAACCCTCTGTGAAACTCAGGTTACAACTTTTATGTGTCTCCAGTTATTGATATTTTCTTTTCCAACCTTTCTTTTACAGCAAGCAAATAGATTTCTCTTGAGGCAGCCCATGAGTTTGCCTTGCCATCGAGCAGAGACCCTGACTGTAACCAAGGCCTCAAGAGAAATATTCTGTAACTGAATTAAACCTAAACTATCAGTGTAAGGCTTTTCTGTGTGATTAACTAGGGCGTGTAATATTTTGAGAGCATGAAAAAAATTTCTGACTAGTCACTGATAACAAGTGTAACTTGGTAAAATGAGATAATAATAAGAGGCAATCACATATCAAGATTTGGGGTATAGGTGATCACTGGCTGGAGGCAGAGAGGAATTTCTTCCTGTAGTAGATGATATTAGGCAAGAACCAGAGTTCTTGGAGGAGCCTGGAATTCTCTAAGTTCTTGCCTGGAGCAAGAGGTCTTGCCTAGAACATTTAGAGTCAGAGGATGCTCTGCCCTTTGTACTTTCTGAGCACGCAGGCAGATTTATATCTGACCCTTTGCTGGGGAGGACTGTGTCATTGTTTCCCTGACTTGCCTGCTTGTTGGTCTTACTCAAAAGTTGATGAAAGTGGTGATGAAATGCACTGTATCATTCAGACTCATACTCTTTTGCTTTTGACCCTGATGTTTGGTTATATGAAATACTATTCTCTGAACAAAGGTAGACACTATATAACATTTTTCATTTTCCTCAAACAGAAAAATAGAATAGATATTGTGCTATCCTAACTGCTGGTATCCTCATATATATGGAGTACTTCTGTAGATTTACTTCTTAACCTTAACTCTGTCTACCTTAAACTAGTCTTTTCTTTTTCTTTTTTTTTTTTTTGGTGCCAAGGATTGAACTCATGACCTCACGCTTACCAGGAAAGCACTTTAGCCACTGAGCTAAATTCCCAACCCTAAACTAGTCTTTTCCAACCTGTATTTCTCAATTGATGTCAAAACAGGGCACTGTTTGCATGAAGACTTTCTAAATTTTCCCAAACATGGGAAGTAATTAAGATGCTTCTAAATGTTTTGAAATGAAGTCAATTCATTGCATAAAAGGATGCCCTATGGAAAACTGTAAGCCCATGGGCTGCTATAGAGTTATCTGATGCAAGTTTTAACTTTCTGGTGTCCTATAGCCTCTTTTCCCACCATTTATTGAAGCACAAAAGCATCCAGAATGCAGACTCCCATTGGTCCCTGGTTGATGAGGATCCTCTGTTCAGGGTTCATCTCTTTTGAACAATGGCTTATCCTCTTGTCAAACCATTTCTGACCTGTTTGGCTTTATTGATGCTCACCTGTCTCCTTTCCTGAGCTCCTGTTCTGTAAAGGGGAACAATGGATGCTACCTGGGTCTTACCATTAAAGGAAGATCATTTAAGTTAGTAAAAAGTAAAGCCCTCAATAGCAGGTCACTTAATATTTAAAACATATATTCAGAAATATATGCTCAGAATGTTTATAAGGCATAATTTAATGCTAGGAGATTTCGGTAATCTTGGAAGTCTGTTGGAAAACATATGTCATTTATTTCATGATATTCATTAAATACCTAGTGTGTACACGGTAGTTACTAGACACTGCAATACAGATGAGTAGAACAAGACTCATGTTCCCCAGGTTTTTACTGTCAAATTAGGAAGACGAATAAGCAACAAATACAAACAAGCAATTTACAGACCACAAAATGTAAATGTTTTCTAAAGTCCATAAAGAATCATGGATGAGATAGCTTGGGTGGGGGGAATAGGGTGCACCTAAAACCAAGTTGAGGAAGTTTTAGAAATCATCTGTGTAAGAAAAAACCTGAGCATCCAATCAAAGCACTAATAAAAAGAAAAGGAAAAACTAGAATGGATATCAATTGATTCAAGATGTAGATTGACTCATGAGTGAGTGACAGAATGTGAGTATTGAAAAACACAAAAAGGAAATAAAGAAGACTTGTGGATTTGTGGTCTGAGATAGACTGAAAGGAGGGTGGATTCATGGATGAGAAAGGAATTCTGGCAGCAATAAGTCCTTGAGCAAGGAAGTTTAAGTTCAGTGCTGAATTTGAAGAGCCACATGATTCTCTGGTAGAAATAATGAGCTATAAAGCCATGGCATTCAGAAAGGAGGTTACTGTGAGGGATATCGATTTAAGAGTCATTAATATCATGGATATTGGTGGGATTTTCAAAGAAGAGTAAACAGAGGAAAATAGAGGTATGAAGGCTATCCTGAGGAAGAGCAAAGGCAAAAGAAGAGGTGAAACATGGTAGAGTGGAAAGACAAAAGGTTTTGCAATGAGAATATCTAGCCCTACGTAAATCTATCAGTTAGCAAGTTCTCTATAAGTAACAATCACTAGCTCTATAATTCTCCCCAGGCTAGAGGCCGTCTTCCTTGTCTTAGTATCCCAACATCATTTACCGCTGCCTACGCATAGTAGATGCCCAATCATGCACTTACTGGGTGAGAGGCATGTGTTCATTGAGGAAATAGTGGCCAGAGTAGGAGCCATGAGGGAAACAGGTTCCAGGAGAAAGCTATCTATAGTCACAGTGTCACAAGCCACAAAGGGGAGGTAAGACAAGGACTGAGAAGTGTCTGTTATATCTGCTGATTAGCAGGCCATTTAAGACAGTGGAGACAGGAATTTCAGAGGAGTAGCAGGAATGAAAGCTGGAGTGCAGAAGGCCGAGTGGGAAAACATGGTGGCAATGAGTTTCTCGACTACTTTTTTAGGCTGGGAGAGAAGAAAGACAGTTGCACTACCAGCAGATGGTTGGTGCCCCTTAAATTGCACAAGCAAAAAATGCTGAAAGGGACAACTTCAATAGGTCACGTGACTCCTGCCCTTTATCCTTAGCCAGGCAGGGAATCCCACGCCTAAACTGAAGCTTGTTGCTCCAACCTCTCAGGCATTGCTTGTTATACAGTGCTTCATGCATTGCTTCTGGCT
>RJWT010014690.1:0-20906 GCA_004365215.1 Cuniculus paca | reverse complement strand
GATGACTGAGTGTTGAACAGCTCTCTGTACGTCGGGAGGAAGGAGAGAGGCTATGAGCCGTAGGAGTGTGACACCACCTGGGCAGGCTTTGGCTCACAGTCTCAGAGCCAGCTTCAGAGGTACAGGGGTCCAAGAGGTCCTTCTGTCTGGCCACCTCATTTTAAAGGTGAGAAAATGATATATTCTATGTGTTTCTCCTCTGCAATACCTGTGTATCAATTGCTTTCTTTAAGCCAGGTTATAGTAGACATTTTGTTTTGAGCTCTTCCTCATCCAGTTTCCCGAACGGCCCCAATGTCTCCTTTAAAGACTCCTTTTTGTGAGTGCCTTCTTCTGGTGGA
This sequence comes from Cuniculus paca, assembly GCA_004365215.1. NCBI lineage: Eukaryota > Metazoa > Chordata > Mammalia > Rodentia > Cuniculidae > Cuniculus > Cuniculus paca. The sequence continues at coordinate 20,565 of RJWT010014690.1, read as the reverse complement.
GGGTCTTACTCACTTTGGAGGTAGTAGAGAACTCTCCCAGTGCAGTCAGCCAGGGTTCAACAGGACATGTGACGTAAGGCGAGAATTCATTTCTTCATCTTTCTCAGGTTCTGGAGCTGTGTTTATTGTATTCTTTGACTCTCGGGCCCTTCTTCTATCTTCAGAGTCAGTGTCATAGGTAGCGTCTTGTTTCAGTCCTCACACTGTAGTCTTTTCTCTAGTGAAATTTTCCTCTGTCTTCTCTTGTAAGGACACTTGTGATTGTATTTAGAGCCTACCTGGGTAAGTCAGGACAATCTCTCCATCTCAAGATCCTATTCACGTGTCGAGTTCTGTTTGCCAGAGTCATAGGCTCCACGTGTTAGGACCTGGCTGCTCCTGCCACACCAAGCTTCCTGCTTTCTCCTTTTTCCAACCCAGACTTTCAATATCACTTCAATTCTGTAAGCTTCTGATATCTTTTCAATATACTTTATACTTTTTTTTTTTTTTGGTAGGGGAAGAGGTGGTTCACTGTTTAAGGGAGCTTGGGTTTGTTTCTGTTGCTTAAGACCAGGCACCTATGTGGTAAATCAGCACTAGGCATTATCCTTTTTAATCCTTACACCAATCTTCTTTAGCAGGGCACTATCCCTATTTTACAGATAACAAAACTGTAGCTTAGAATGATAATCACATAAGCCTGGCAGCTAGTGTAGGTGATGGAACTGGAATTTGAAACTAGTCAGTTTCATGGAAGAGCATGTACTTGATCCCTGTCTCAGAATCCTAATTCAAGTATCTTTGGGTTATAGACTGGCCAAGCTGGAGTTGCAGTTTCGTCTGTGTCCTGAAGTCTGAATAATTGTTCAGGCAGGGGAGAAAAGGCAAAGGAGAGGTAAAAAGCAAGAGGTGAATCCAAGAGATGTTTGAGGAAGGCGTGACAGACATTGTTGCCTCACTAAAGGTAAAGTAGTAAGAGAAATGAAGGAGGCAGCCATGGGTAGAATGCTTTTGAGTGGAGTAGCCGCCCAGTATGTGAACTATGCATGGGAGTGAAATTCTAACTGAATGCGGCAGGGAATCTAATTTGAATTAGATCCTTTCCTGCGTCCTTCTGGTCTCTTCTTTATATATGGGCTGGTTAAACACCTAACACCCTTTGCTAGTGTTAATCAGTCTTTTCTCACAGATGCTGATGGATAGCTTGCCTTCCAAAAGCTAATGCAGTTCTCCCTGGGTATTTATATGGTGGAAGTAAGCAGGTAATTTCTGGAGCTCAGGAGGCTATCTGAGGGCTAGTGCTGAAAGACCTCTAGCTTGTGTCTTTTATCAGAATATTTGCAAATTTAAGGCCCAGTGCATCAACTAAGAGGGAATCTTTTTACTTGGTAACTTTTAGTCACCATTTGTGTTAGACAGCTTTCTGTTACAGTAACAAGATACCTGACATAATCAAATTTTACAAAAGGAAAGGTTTATTTTTGCTCACAGTTTTGGAAGTATTGCTGTATGGTCAGTTGACCCTATTGCTTTTGGACCTGTGGCAAGGAAGTGTATCATAGTGGGACCATGGGTAAAGCAAGCTGCTCACCTCATGGTGGATGAGAAGCAAAAAAACAAAACGAAACAAAAAAAAAAAACAGAGAGAGAGAAAGAAAGAAAAGAAAAAGTTTCACAATGCCCTTCAAGAGATCACCCATGATGACCTAAGACCTTCTATTAGGCTTCATCTCTTAAAGATTCAACCACCTCCTAATAGTGCCTTAACTCATGGCCTTCTGGGAGGCAGTCAAGATCCATAATACAGTACTCCCTTAGCATAGGTGTTGTACTTAGCAAATAAAAACACAAGAGGCCCAGTTAAATTTGAATTTCAGGTTTTGGACAAATGGTGAACATCGCATATCGCATGTATTGTATAACCATTGCACTAAGAAATTATTTGTTGTTTATCTGAAATTCAATTTTAACTGGACAACCTATATTTGATCTGGCAATCCTAAACCTAAGTTCACTGCGCCAAGGTGTTTTGAGGCATGGATGTAACAAGTGGCTCATATCTGTGAAAAGAGACAGACATGGATGGACAAGGCCCACATCATCAAAACTGTGTCATCCTTTTCTTGTCTGCTGACAACTGAATGCAAAAACACTGGAGGTAAGCCCAAGCCATGGCAGTCATCAGGAAACAGTTATGGAGCTTGACCGTATGCTTGATGTGCTGTGTGTGTGGCTGATGGTCAGGCTCAATTTGGTTTCCAGCTAACCTGTGCTTTGGGGAAAAAGTAGAAACTCAGTGTGTCTGTGGTGATGCTTCATGATATATTATAATAATTTATTTTATTTGTCTGTTTCTATTAGATTATCAAGGGCTATTTCCTGTTGTATCCTCTAGCCCCTGCTTGGGTCTGGTATAGTTTTGTTGAACTGTTTATACTTTAATATTTAGGTTTTACTGGAAGGTAAATCTCTAAATTTTGCATTTTTGTCCTTCCCTCCTTCTTTCTCTAAGTGTCCTACTGAGGATTGGGAAGATCCTGTCCTGTGGGATCTGGTTGGGACCAGAAGTATTACAAGTATAGTAGAAGATCCTCATTAGACTCTAAATGCAGGAGGATAGATTCCTCATGTGCTTCTATATGCAGAAACATTTGTAGGTGTGAGTAGCATCCCAACTTTGCTGTCTTACTCTTCTCATTAGTAAGTTAGGATTTCTATGATATCTCTCTCCTTTGGATCTCTGCTTCAACAGATTTATTAATTTTATCAGTACAGTTCAAGTTCAGTCCCTCAACTATTTATTAAGCATCTCTTACTTGCCAGACATGGGGCTGGGTTTGAAGAATACAAAGGTGAATGTGACAGTATTATGGTTTAAATCTTAAATGTTGCCCAATACCTTGGTTGAATGCTTGGTTGCTAGTCTGTAGTAGTGTTGGAATATGGAAAAACTTTTGGAAGGTAGGATCTGATGGAAGGGAATTATGTCATTGGGGCATGTCATCAAAGAGGATATTTGGTTCCCAGCCCCTCCCTTCTCTCTTGTTGCTTCCCAGATACCGTGAGGTTAACAGTTTCCTCTGCCACACACTTCTACCATGATGTTTTGCCTCATCCCAGGCTCAAAAGCAATGAGCTGAAATCTCTGAAACAGTGATCCCAAATAAATCTTTGTTCCTTGTAAGTTGATAACTTCAGATATTTTGTCACAGTGATGGAAAATTAACACAGCAGGGTCTCCATTAGAGGTGTTTCAGATCTAGTGAGAGAAACTTGAGAAAGCAAAACTTCTCCAAGATGAGTGTAGTGAGGGTAGTCATGGAGGTGGGCATAGAAGTATGGAAGCACACAGTAGGGCTCTTTTCCTCAATTTTAGTATCTTCTTCCCCTAAGAGTCCCATTATTCCTCTAAGAGTCCATTGTAATTCCTGCCCTCTAGGACTTTATGAACAAGGAGTCAGGGGGCAGCTAATGGCTGACAGGCCCAATGGATAGCTCTTCTGCACTAGAGAAAAGGAAATGCTAAGAGTCAAGAAAGGACAAGGCCAGAGGATATATAAGCCTAGTTGCAGTTTAATTGGGCTTGGTAGAGTTTGAGGGGCAGGTAGGTTAAACCAAGAGCTTCACTTGGTGGCAAGAGCATGGACATTTCTCGTGGCTGGCTCTATGAGGCCCCTGCAACACATACTGTGTTTTTGCTTCTCTCTTTGCGGTTAACTTGATGTTTTTTTCTCTTTCCCATGGGAACATTCTCATTTCTGTGACTTTTACTTCACCACCAGTTTTATTTCTTCTTCTTTCCTTTCTTGTCTCTCTCTATGTTTTTACTGCTCACTCTCCTATCATCTCATTCTCTTTCCCAGGTACCTTTTTTTTCTTTATCCCTTCCTTTGAGTCTTGTTTGCCTTTTAATTTCATCCTTCTGCCTCTACGTCCGTTTTCTGAAACATAGCTGTTAAACTCAGGGTTGGGGAGAAAATTTTCATTTCCAACAGCTTTTTGTATACTATAAAAGAACATCTCATGTGTGTCTGGGTATCCTAGGAAACAGAACTCTAGCTTCTGTTCAGGGCAGATTCTGCACACTGTGGTTGTAAGACAGTGAAAGGAGAGTCTTGCACCTGGGCAGCAGAGGAGATGCAGTGCTGAGAGCCTTCTCTTTATTAGGCGAGGAAGCAGAACAATGACCCCATTTTCCCACGTTCTCTACCACTACACCTATCCTATCCTTGAATTTTTCTTTTCATTGACCTCTCTTCTGTTTCCTTTACAAAACAAAACAAAACAAACCCAAATGACTTTTGTCCTATTTTTCAGCTCTATTTCTATGTTTTTCCTTGCTATCTTTTCTCTTTCAGTTATTCCGTGTTTATTAGAAATTATTAACCCCCCCATCCCCATTTCTTTCTTAGGTCTTATGAGATAGAGTCAAAGCAGTGCTAGAGACTTGAGCCTCTGTCTCACTCCATTCAGATGATGGTGTGGGAATTTGGGTCAGAAGAGGTGGAAAAGACTTGGAAAGCTTGTGCAGCACTAGAAGTTCCTTAGGAGTGTAAAGTTTTTTTTTTTTCTTATTTTGAAGTAGCATGAACATAGAATTATAGAATCTTAAAGTTGCAAAAAAATCTCCACAGGGTCTTGAAATAATTTTTGAACAAGTGTAGGCCCCTTCTTTACTTCTCGATGGTGGCTCTGCAATCTGTTTCTTAACATTGCTGAGATTGGGATACATATTATATCATGCGGTGGTCAGCACTGCTTGTTCCCAGTCATTGTTAGATTATCTTGTTCTGCATCTGCATTACTGGTACCTGTTAATCCTGCATCTGGTTCCCAGAGCTGCTGGGCATAAATCTTTCATATGGCTCTCCTTCTAGTATTGATGACATGTCAGATATTGAAGTACTTCAAGTATCTTCTTTTGTACTTACAATATTTCACCATGGCTCCACCGTAAACATTTAAGTGAAATAAGCCATTCTTGCCATCCTTTGAGTATAATAGAAAAGCCAGTTTTATGAATGACTCATTTCCCAGAGGATCTGTATAGCTAAGCTAGTCCTGGAAAGGTTATGGGAGATAAAAAGTGTTATCTCACAGAATGAAGACTAAAGCTAGCAAATCTTAAATTAATATTATATTAAATTAATATTAGAAATCCTTGTACTAGAAACAATATCAATTGTGCACATTGTAATTTATATAACATTTTTAATATTCAATGCCATGTCATTTTATTTCTATAGCTAGACCATTGTACTTCCATTTTTTGGTTTGCTTTTGCTTTTTCGAGACAGGGTCTCCTCTTGTAGTTAAGGTTGGCCTTAAACTCACTGTGTAGCCCAGGCTGGCCTTGAATTTGTGGTGTTCCTCTTGCCTCAGCCTTCTGAATTCTGGGCTTACAAGTGTGCTCATCTTCCATCTTGTAGATGAAGAAAGAGGCTCCTAGAGGCTGAGTGACTTGTATCAAGTTGCCCAAACTCTTACAAATTCTCACAAACTTTTACAAGTTTTCTGTTGGGACTTCAAAAGTATGTATGTGTCCTTGTCTTCCCAGAGTATCTGCATGAGATTATGTGCAACAAATAGTCTCCTGAAGACAAGGTATTTGGTGTATATAATTTAATAGGGTTCTTACAGATTTTCATTTCTTTGTGTCTGTGTTTCTGGATATGTCTGTGGAAGGTGGGAAAACAGAAGCAAAGAAACTCAGTTCCAGTCAAGAAGTGTTTGGTGGGAAATATAAAAATACTGATCATGTATAAGGACCACTGAGGGTATTGTAATTATAAGCATCAGTGTGATTGATTTGTGTAGTAACAATTCTAAGTACCAAGGTGGACAAGAGTGAATTACTCCTTTGCTGTAGTTAATTCAGAAAAATTTCCTGAAGGATACAGGAGCAGAAGAATCTATGAAAAAACTTTGATATCAACAATGGGAGGACCTACTAAAGTAGAAAGAAGGGAAGGATTTTGGCAAGGGGCAAGGTCCAGGATAAGGGCTGAGATGGATGCTGGAAACCTTGAATTCTGTGCATGAGTTGGGATAAGGTTTCCTTCTTTGCAAAGCGAAACCCAGTGGCTAAATTTAACTCCACTCATCACCACTGGTGATTCACGCTGGCTCAGGTGCACCCACATACAGCTGGCATAGGCTTGGTGTGCTTTCCAGGCCAAGCCTGCCGCAGCCCAGCTCCCCAGAGGCATTCAGACAATGGTAACCTTTCCTCTTCTGTGTCTCCATCTCCAGCATCCTGGCCACTGCAGGAACCCACTTCAACACCCACGTGGACCTGAGGACCCTCCGGGCAGTGCGTGTGCTAAGGCCCTTGAAGCTCGTGTCAGGGATTCCTAGTGAGCATTTGCTTTCTTCTTTCTGCTCTGCTAGCAACTTTACTGATGTGCTTCAGCAGATCCACAGTTTGGGATGAACAAGGCTGGGTGTAGCTCAGTGGCAGAACACTTGCTTAGCATGCACAAGGCCACGTATTTGCTCCGTGATGCAGAAAAACAAAACAAACAAAAAACAATTCCTCCTAGGAAGACACCCCCGTGGTAATAAATAGTGAAGATGTAGTGATTAGGCATAATGTTTCACTTTAAAATTTAACTTTTTTTTCAGATTTAAAAGATAGTGGCAAATCTTTATAAAAATTTGGAAAATAAACAACAAAAAGAAATTGAAAATCCTTCTGTTCGAAGGTTTAAAAATAACTTTCATTAACATTTTAGTATATATTTTATCTTTTCATTCCTTATCCTGTGCATTCGAATAGTTGGGATCATTATGTTTATCTAGTTTTGTATGCTGAGATAAACCTTTTATTTTCTTGACTTTAAAAATTCTTATATGTGTCGTGATTTATTTAGCGATTTTTATATGACAGGGCAACATAAAAATAAAAATGTTATTTGTAGTTTTTTTTTCAACTACAAAGAGTACTGCAACATGTATCTTTTTATTTAAGTCTTTATTAAATCTCTGATCATTTTTCTAGGCTAGAGGTCTAGAAGTACAGTGTCTGGGTCAAAAGCCTTGGCATTTTCTGAACAGTGGTTGCACCAATTGTGTTCCTCCTACGGATTTTGATAGGAAAGATTGGCTGTGTCCTTGCACTCAGGATTTATAGCTAAGCAGGTGTAGGCCTAATTTCCTTGAGGAAAGGAGCACATTATAAATTAATTAATTAACTAATTCATCTAAATTTAATCTATAAGAGGAATCCAGAAGATAGAATGGATGAAATGGAGGAACGGCAATAAGTGTGTAACTGGTTCAGACTGGTAAGGGGGAAGGAAAGGGGAAGAGAGGGAAGAGATGATGGCTTTGACTTTAGTTTGACTTGTCCTGATTATCTCTTATCATCTGAGGACCAGTGGTTTTTTTCCCTTCTGCCTATGACAGAGTGAACAGAGTGTGCCCTGTTGTGTAGTGCTGAGTGAAGACTCCATGCCATTCTCTTTCCTCTTGCTAGGCCTGCAGATCGTGTTGAAGTCCATCATGAAGGCCATGGTGCCTCTTCTGCAGATTGGCCTTCTGCTCTTCTTTGCCATCCTGATGTTTGCTATCATTGGCTTGGAATTCTACAGTGGGAAATTACATCGAGCATGCTTCATGAATAATTCAGGTAAGGTCATTATTTTCTGTCTTCTGTTTTTTTCTTTCCTCTGTCCTCTGGCAATGGGAGTAATTTTGGGCCATTTTGAAGCCGGGTTGGAAAGTATCTTCTATCCCTACCCTAGAATTAGAATCAAGAACTTTCTAATCATCAGCCTTTTGAGGCAAAACCAGCTTTAAAGATCCCTACCTGATGTTGATATTGCAAAACAAATAACTTTTCAGGTTTTTATTTGGAATATTTCAAAGAGGTGGTCTCAGCTCCACCATTTTATGGTGGAGGGCTATCAGAATGAATGTCAAAAGTCGTCTGTCTGAATAAATACTCTTTATAAAATGGCATCTTGGCCCACCGGCCAGGGAGACCCAGGAGACCAGAGTTAGACTTGGGTTCCACTGGATGTATAGAGACATTTTCCCTCCATGCCCTGCCTCCTGGTCTCCTTGCTGTCTATTGTGACTTGCACATAGTATGGAACAGCTGAGGGAGCACCAAGCTTGGCCTCAGTAAGTGTTCTTGGGAGATTGGTGTAGTGCACAACTCATCTTTTAATCTTATTTGTTCTTTCCTAGGAGGAAAGGGAATGGGGGACAGATTGAAAAGTCCCAAAGAGCTACCATGTTTTTATGAAAAGAATCTTCAATACCTTTTATTAAAAACCAGAGAGTACCCAGTACCTTGTAACTTCCCAAAGAATCCCAGAGAGAACTCAGGGTTTCTCCTAGAATCTTAAGTTAGAAAGTCAGCAAGGTTCTGCCTTCACATCAGCGTTTTCCATGTGATGCAGTTCTATAAATTTACTAAAAGTTAGGGTGGAGTTTAGGGCCTGCAGAAATGAGGCCCTAATGAGGAGACAAAATGAGGCCACATGGAGGAGAGGCCTCATTTTCAGAAGAGGTTGGGAAACCCTGGGCTGAATTCACGGTATATATGTTGGGCGGTACAGAGAGGCAAGAGAGAAGAAGGGGGCTTGAGACAGGAAGGGCAGGCTTCTGTCTCTGGCAGTAGAATTGCTTGCTTGTGGTTTCCTGGGGTCATTTCCACGTATGCTAAGTACCATCTGGTTACCCCCTACCCCTTCCAAATGTGTCTGCAGGTATTCTAGAGGGGTTTGATCCTCCGCACCCATGTGGTGTGCAAGGCTGCCCAGCTGGTTATGAATGCAAGGACTGGATCGGCCCCAATGATGGGATCACCCAATTTGATAACATCCTTTTTGCTGTGCTGACTGTCTTCCAGTGCATCACCATGGAAGGGTGGACCACCGTGCTGTACAATGTGAGTAGACTGGTGAGCAGGGCAGGGCTGGGCAGAAGCCTGTAGGGAGGATTCTGGGCTGGTTTGGATTGGTTAGTCTGAAAGGACTGGGGTTATGTCGGGGTGTGTCTCAACTGTGAGAAGTCTTAACAGTTCGTGTGCCTCCTTCGTCTGGCCTCTTGCTAAGTAACAGTACATAAGTTTCTTAATACAATGGGGAAACTGTGTTGTCTACTGTATATGTGAACGAATTGGTTAAATCAGATTGCTCTGGCAGTTTTAAGTGTGTTGGCTCAACTGAGGCGAGGGGTACTGAGAAGTATAGGGTTCTTGGTTACTTCCCTCAAAGAGCTCTTTCCAGTTTGAGAATCTGTTATAGCAGCTCGCAGCCCTGGCTGCCCACTAGAGTCAGCTGGGAGCTTTGAGAAATTATACCGCCTGGGATTCCAGCCAATTAAGTAACAATATCTAAGGTTGAAAGCCTGTCACTGACATATTTTTAAATCTTCGTAACTGATTTAAATGTGCAGTCACTGTCAAGAACTACCATAGGAAACCTGGTTAATTGTAAGACTCATCAAGTATGCTTGTTGAAAATCTAGATTCTGATTTCCACTTCGGTATAGTTGGGAGAGCTGTGTTTTGCAGTACCCTTGGTGATTCATGTGATCAGACATGTTTGGGAGGTTCTGAGTTGGATTATAAAACAAGGCTGTCTAGCTGCCTATCAGGTATATTAGGGATTTATATAGGGAAACAGAAGATAGACAAGGTGACTATGAAGTCTCTTTGCCATCCCAAGCATGATTTTAGCAAGTATCCAAGGGATGATGCAAAGTCCAAATTAGAAAATGAGAGGCAGAAAAGCAGTTTGGGTAGTTGCTCATAAAGGACCATACCTTTCTCTGCATTCAGTGAGTCCCACTGAAAGAGGTGCTTTTCGAATGGTCTCCTGTCTCACATACACTCCCACAGCCTGGCTTTACTTTAAGGTGCCTGTGTTTCTTTCAGTTCTTTTCTTGGTCTTTGTATTCGGATTTTACCTGTTTAAAACTTATTAGGTGGGGCACAGGGTGGCCTATACAAAACAGCCTTTAGAAGGAGCTCTGGGTATAACTTACACTGGAAATTATATCCAGAAAAGGAAATGCTGCATTTTAGGAGAGACTTAACCAGATTGCAATGGAACAAGGATTGTGTGAGATCGTTCATGCAGGTAGCTAGTAAGTGTTCATTATGATCAGCCCTCTATTCATAGGTTTCACATGTATGGATTCAAACAACGATGGATGGAAAATATTCTAAAAAATTGTTATGTTATTGCTGACAGATCCTCGGTAGTTAGTCCTGTGATAGGTGTGTCTGTATTAAATATGCATAGACTCTTTTGTTCTTGGCATTATTTTCTAAATAATAAAGTCTAACAGCTATTTACGTGTGTGGTTATGTATTATAGAGATGATTTAAAATACAGGGGAGTATATGCATAGGTTATATTCAAAGACTATGCCATTTTATGTAAAGAAATAGAGCAACCACATATTTTGGTATCCATGGGTGGGTTGGGAGTTGGACCAATCCCCTGTGGATACCAAAGGATGATAGTAGTAACCTGGATCCGTTCCCGTAGAGGATGGGCAAGGCAGAACTGAGAATCTTTACAGAAAAGAGTCATAGGTTATTGTACTAATGCTCCTAAAGGGTAGCGAGGAAGTCTCAAGCACCAGCTACTTCTCAGCATGCCTAGGGGTTAGCTGTGATCCACAAACCCCTGTGGGACACTATGAGGATCTCATCAGCTATTGATAAGCACAGTCACTCTTCATTTGAGATATGAAGTTTGTCCTAAGGCCCTGTCACTCAAATTAGCCAGTTGCCTCTAGAAATTATAGCATTGGTCCTGCAGTGATTGGTGTCACTTGTGGGCTCTGGGAATGATGTACTTCAATTATATGTGTAGACTCACCTAAGTAATGTGATAAATGCATTGAAAGCCTGAAAGGAGAAGTGTTGCATTTGAGGATATAGGCGTGATCTGTTGATCCACTTTAGCCAAGGCTCAGATGATACTAAGACATGCAGGAGTGAAGCCAAAGAACCACTAATCTCTTCTCTTCTCTTCTCTTTTCTTCTTCTCTTCTCTTTTTTTTCAACTTATGTTAATTAAGCATCTACTATATGCTAAGCACTTGGTCTCCTCTCTAGTTTTGCTCCACCAAGGTGGCAACAGGAAATCTTCCAAAATGTTTCATTGCATCAGCTTCCAGAGGTGTAGATTCACAGCCTCTCTGACATCCAGTCTGTCAGTCATTGCATTTCAGTGAACTGAAGGCCGCCTGCTCCCATCATGGCTGGCTCCAGGGATGTGAAGATGGTTGAGCTGAAGGACTGGTTTCCAAATGAACTCACGCATGCTCTGAAAGAGTATCACTTTCCAAGGCACTAGAGCTCAGGACGGGGCATTGAACCAAAAGTCCCAGGCAGGTGATAGTCGTATTTTGGTGGCTAACTACCTTTTGATTCAGGAGAGACTGGATGAAAAAGGCATCCAATTTTCAGCCAGTCAGATTCCCTAGGAAAAGAGGGAGCCAAAGCTGGGTTTCATTTGAGCAGGGACCCCAGGTCCAAAGTATGACCCGGGCAGGGCTGTGTTGCATGACCTGGCCATGCATTGTAGACAGGGTCCTTCGCCAGTGGAGGAGCAGATTCTTCACACGGTTGAGGACAGGGCTTGCAATATACGGTGGAATCACATCACGCAAGCGTTTTACTTACCTGATTTCAACTTGGCAAAGAAACGGTGTTGAGGAAAGGGAGGAAAACAGCAATTTAAATAGTACAGATGAATCTACCTGCCATTCCTTTCAGTATTCTTACACCCATTGAAGGTAGCAGGTAAGAAATGCCTAGTTGTTGACTGAAAATTTGCAGATTCTTGATAACAGATATCTCATATCAATAATGCACTAATACTTTTTCCTTTTTTATTTTAGTCAGACTTTTGGATGACAAAATTATGTACACGCATGCGCACAGACACGTATTGGACTATGAACAAGTGGTTAATGTAGTTTATAAACACAAATATACAAATATGTATGTTTCAGCACACTGTATAGGAAAATTACTCTCTGATCCTTTACCACTGCCACCACCAAAAAGATGAAGACATACTATACTGACTTCCCTTTCACCTAGTCCTTATGTTAGGAAGGTCCAAGTCACCCGGCTGCTGTATTTCCTTATGCAGAACATCAGGAGAAGGGAAATCTTATTTCCCAGTCCATCATCCCTTCTGTTCAATGGTGACAGCAAATATGTGGATTGGTGCCAGTTACACCCAGATCAATGGGACAACCTTCAGGTCACATAGTGTGAAGAAGTTTTCTCAAATATGCAACTCAAGTTAACCTTTTTATGTCTACTATCGATACTTCCCTGTGTTTGTATTGTTTTTCTGCTACACGGACTCTTCCTAAATGCCTCCCTGTGACCTTGTGTTGCTGGACCATTGCTTACTATTAATTTCATTTGCATATAGCTCTTCATACTGTAGCGCTTTATTGTAAAAGGGAGAAGAGTTCTCGCTGTCAGGGTAACATGGACTCACCCATGCTCAATTCGATCCCTACCAAAATTTCTGTTTGGTTAAACTCTGGCTGTATTCCTGGCTTCTCTCCCTCCTGTGGTGAAAGGAAGCAGAATAGCGTCCGGTTCTGCTGGGTGCTTCTTCCTGCCCTGACTGGCCCTCCCAAAGTTCTCTTCACCTCTGTACTTACTAATTTAATTGATTTTGTATCTCCTCAACCTGATGCATGTTCCTGCACAGTGTGTTCTCTCTCTGATCAATGTCCTTCGCTCAGAAAATATTGCTGTGGCTTGGGCATTAATTTCTAGCCCTCTTGGTCTGAATGTGGCTAAAAGAATTGACATTTTCCTGATTCTGATCATAGTCTTCTCTTTTTCTTCCTCGTTATTCTAGTTTTGTGTCATCTGCTGATTCAGTTAACTATTTTCTTATATCAAGACTAATACACAAAGAGGTTCCCAGTCTCTGTGTGCAGTTACTCAAATATCTGCTCTTAAAGTCTAATGTTTTTCATTTGTATTTCTAGAGCTGGAGCTATTTCTCTTCTCACTTGCAGATGCAGAAATTCCTGGAGCAGGGCTGTTTCTCCAGCCTTGCAGGTTTGTCTTTATAGCTGTTGTGACTGCCCAGGCCACTCTGAGCTGCTAGGGTGGAAGGGGTCTTTAAAAGGTTTCCCTAGCTCCTAGCAAGAAGCAACTTATAGGCAGGGTACTCTCTGAAACTCTCACTACTCAGAAACCCTTTGGTCTATAACAGTGCCTAAGGCTCTCTTTTTAAGTTTCCTTCCGCCAGCTACACATTATTAAATGGTTAACATCTGTTGACTATTTGCCTCACTGAAAATTTATATGTGTTATAAATCAGCATTTAAAAAGGATAATGTCATAGTCCAGGATTTATGAAAAACTGCCACTGTCTTCTTGAAGTGCTCCTGATTTTGTGATATCTATAGTAGATGCTTTGGGTTCTGAGGTCCATGAGCCTAAGTAATGTGTCCGTTCATCTTTGCTTCAGTCATCTCCCATTGTCTCCTCACTTGCCCTGGTTATATTACACCATAGTTATACTCAAGTAGTATATATACTATACGTACTATGGTATATTCAGAACTCACTAGATTAATAGGTGGCAGGAACCTATGAGGATTTTTTGGTGGTAGAATGATGAGGCACACCAGCTGCCCTAGGATCAGGTGTACAGTTGGTAAATTTGTAGATGCTTCTGTCCAGGATCAGCCTTTGGGATGGGCTCCCTCCACCCCTATATTCCCTTCTGAACTTCTCCTTACAGGAGTCTGGGACCCTACAATACAGATAACAGTTGGAATCTGACACCTGTGTCTATTTGCCTGTGACTTGTATGATTCACGGGATTGATAAGTGGATGCTGGAAGTTAATCTGTTCCCTTTCCCTTGAAGGTTGGGAGGCGAAGTGTGTGTGTGCTTTGTAAAGACCTAAGATAACTTCCTCCTAATTCCTCCCAAGTGGTGGGCAGTACATCTTGTTTGCCAGGCTCTTTAAGGAGGGAGGGAGGGTAGTAGACAGATGGAAAAACTATTTCTAGAACTCACAGTAAGGCTTCTCTTCTGTTTACATTCATAAGTAATTATAGATTCACTTATTAACTCATTATTTATTTAGCAAATATTTATTAAGTACCTGTTTATGTACCAGGTACTGTTCTAGATATTGGTAATACTGCAGAGAATAAGACATAGGAAAGCCCCTACCCTTTAGGAAGCATCTATTCTAGTGGAAAACTACATGAAGAATAAATAGCTAAACATGAGTGTATCAGATAGTGATGGGTGTTGTGGAGAAGAGTGCAGGAAGGGAGAAGTTGGCTGCATTTTAAATGGAGCCATGAGGGAGGGCACATTGAGAAGATGGCATTTGAATAAAGACTTAAAGCCAGTGTGGGAACGAGCCAAGAGACTATATGGGGCAAGAATGTCCCTGATAGCTGGAACAGCAAGTGTGAAGATCTTGAGAAGGCTGTGTGCCAGATATATTTGCAGAACAGCAAAGAGGCTGATATAAGGGCAATAATATAACTCCCAACCTGTTAGATGTCAGCTATGCCAAGTTCATCCTCCCCAGAATTGAAGAATGAATTCTAAGGAATAATGGAGGTTTAAGAGTAGGAAAATTTATTGAGAGCTCCTGAGAGACAGGAGGGCACCCTAAAGTGGGTTGGCAATGAGCCCACTTCTCAAAAGGTTTTATAGAGCAAAATCACAAAGTAGGTACAATGTGGGTCAAAACTGTGATCAACCAATAAGATTACAAGTATAGCTGCTTAGGTCATATTGATCTGATGAAGAAGCAGGTCATGTAGCAAGTGTACATGGAAAGAACAAAGATCTTTTTAGGAAGGGATGGATCAAGACGTCCTGGTTACCTTACCTACCTAGGTGACTGATGTCTATCTAGACTTTATTGGATGAGGTGATACCAATTATAGTGTAATCTTCAATTTATTGCTTATCCCTTGGGGAGGCATGTAGGCCTGTTTGTTTCATCTTTATCTTAAGGGCTGGCTTTCGACAGATGCACCCTTGAGGGCCTAGCCCTGTCTTGACTGCCTGTAATATTTCTACCTAACTTATCTGCCTATAATAAGGCCAGCATGTTGGAGTACAGTGAGTGAAGGGTACAAAGCAGGGGGAGGGAGGTCAGGGTGGATGGAGTGGGCAGCCAGATCAGGTCGTCTCCTAGTTCCTTGTAAAGACTGGATTTTGCTGTGAGTGAGATGAGACATAGTTGGAGTGTTCAGAGGAGAGAAGTGATGTGGCCTGAGTTTGTTCCAAAGAACACTCCAGCTGCCTTGCCTAGAACAGACTACAGGAGCAAGGCTGGAAGCTAGCAGACCAGGAAGGGGGTTCGTGCAGTGATCTAAGACAGCAAGCTGAGGCTGGCACCAGGGAGGTAGCAGTGGAGGGATGAAAGGTGGGTATATTCTTAAGGCTGAGCTCATGGGATTCCCTACTGGACTCTATGTAAGTGTGGGAAAAGGCAACCAGAAGAATGGAGTTGCCATTTAGTGAGTTGACAAAAATTTTAGTGAGCTGAAAAGTAGGTTGGGAGGAAGATTAAGAATTGAGTTTGGACATGTTAAGTTTGTCGTTCTTACTTGACATAGTAGTAAGAGGATGAAGCTGAGTAAATGAACTTAGGGTAGAGGCCACAGCTGGACATGTAAATTTGCAGATTTTCAGTGTGTGGCTGGTATTTAAAGTCTTGAGACGGGAGTAGACCACTATGGAAGTGAATATGGAGAAGCAGTGCTAGAATTGAGTTCTAATGTAAAAATGTTTGGGAGGTAATGAGTTATCAGCCAGAAAGACTGAAAAAGAGCAGTAAGGAGGAACGATGAAAATCAGAAAGTGTGATATCTTGGAGTAAAGGGAAGAATGTGCTTCAAGGAGGTGGAAAGAGGATGATCAAGTTGGTTTCCTGAGAAAGTATTTTCTATGTCATGTCAATGTTCAATTTTAAAATAAGTTTTCACTGTGTTACCTTACTAATAATTTCTTGGAAATTTATGCAAATTATACCCACAGGTCCTCTTTAATTTGTATTCATATTTACCCATTGAAAAACTCTTTGCTCATTTGCCGCTGATGGGTCATATAAAATGAATGCTAGGAACTCATCACCAAAAGCGAGGAGCACTCTGAGTGAAGTGGAGAAGGCTTAAGAGAGGTTTGGAAATAGCAAGTACTGTACTGACCTTAGTGCTGAGTTTCATTTGAAAGGGAAGCAAAGAACATAGGGCAGTTGGAATACTGTTTACATGCCAACGAAAATGATACATTTGAGATAAAAATTGCTTATGAAGGATAGGGAGGAATATTGGTAGAACCATCTCTTTGAGCAGGGGTGTGTGTGTGTGTGTGTGTGTGTGTGTGTGTGTGTGTGTGTGTAAGTATGTATGTGTGTTTTAGATCACCAGCTTAGCTTCTACAGAAGTGCTGATCTTTCACCATAGCACTAGGAGGGAAATAGTAGCAGAGGCAGGTATGAGGGTAGACTTAGTGTTGGAAGCTTATAGAAATTCTCTCCCAATTGTTTTACTTTACTCAATGAAATAGGAAGTAAGGTCATCAGCTGAGGGTGGGAGGAAGAAAATGTTGGAAGTTTGAGGAGAAGGTATAAAATAGTTTTCTAAGACATAGAAGGAGTGAATGGAGAAGGAAAGTATGTCTTTCTGAGCAATGTCAAGAACTCACTTACCATCAGGGTTGATGAGTTCAGGTAGGGCCGTTCACATGGAGTCTTTTCCCCTAACCTCAGTCAGCTACTTCTCAGGTGGGATGGCGGTAGAGTGTTGACTTTTCCAGAGTAGCTTTGCCAGGTGAGTGCAGTACATGAGAGGGGTCAGGGGAGGTGCCTGTAGCATGGCATTGAAATTTGGGCTACGCAAGGAGAAACAGGTAGGGAAAAGACTGAAATGTTAGAGTGAGTGGTTTGTAGGTCCTTCCTGAGATGTGATTCTTGAATCTCCTGGGCAAATTCAGTCCATCGAGCAGGTCAAGAACTGTGTCTTGTTGCATAGAAGAAGTAACAAGGAAATCAGATGTCCTGATTTTTAATTGGGTGTCCTCACCACCTCCAGTAGAAGAAACATGTGTGGTGCATGTGTGCGTGTATGTGTGTGCATGTGTGTGTGCATGTGTGCATATGTGGAGAGTAGGCTGTGACTGCGGCCACCAGCACGCCTCCTGAGCTCTTGAGTACTTCACTCCTGAGCATCTGGTCTTCCTTTAGCTCAGTTCCAAATGCTGACTTATAGAACATTTCAAACCCCCCAGACCCACCCACCTCCCTCGCTAGCATTGTACTCTTAAATCTTGTTTTCCTCCTCAGAGAATCTGTCTTACTCTTCTTAAAAACGCATTTATGTTTCCAGCATCTGCGGCTGCCTGGCAGCCTGCTCTCTGTCTTAACTACTCTCCCTCTCTGGGAGCCTACAGAGCCTTCCTTCTGCACTTTGCAACCTGGCCAGGAACTCATGGTCTGCCGCACTCCACTGCCTGGCTTCTTCTGTAGGAAGAAACTGGTGTTTTCTTTCTTTTCCACACTCATTAAGTTCCCATCTGTAGCTGTCATCACATTGAAATTATTCCTATTCTATATCTGTTTTAGTTTCTTAATGATTTGTCCAACCAGAGATACCATCATGTTTGGGATTTTTTTCCAAATGTGCTAAGTTTACCTCCTGATCGGGTGCCTGAATTTTGCACTACACATCAGGCCAGTCTCCCAGTCTTTTGTCTGTATAAAGCCATTAGGCTGGTGCGAGGTTCCTTTCTTTCTTTTAGCCCACGCTAATACACAGCTTAATTTCTAATCCATGGCCAGTGGCCTCAGATGCTTGATGTGTCACACAGCTTTAGGCTAAGAGCTCTCTGTTCTGAGGCAATATCAGCCCTTAGGTGTCCTGTCCCCAGGCTGAAGATGGATAGTGACTCCACAGCTCTTTCAGATACTTTTCACTGGATCGCTCTGGAGCCCAAATGCTTATGGAATCTCAGCCAGGCTGCGATGGCATGGCACCAGGCTCTGACACCCTGGGAAAGCCAAGAGGTCTCAAATTTTTCTCAGTTGATCATTTACTGGAAAGATTTATGGGCGAATTGCTTTCAGTACTCTCAGAATGGTACTTTTTAGAATCATCTGGGGGTGATTAATACAATTGCAGATTCCTGGGCCCTGCCTCATCTCTAATGCACCAGCATCTTCAGAGGTAAGCTGAAAAAGAGGTATTTTTAACACACTCCCTCATGGTTCTGAAGCTTGAGAGTTGCAGTTCCACAGGGCTGTAATGGCTCGCGTGAGGAGCATGAGGCAGCCTGTGAAGTGGGGAAATGATGAAGAGAAAGGCACCTTATTCCTAACCCTGGCCTCCCACAAGATGGATTTCCATGAGTTCATGGTTTGTTCATTATTCGTTTGCCATGCAGTGGTTGACACCCAGTGGGCTCACAGGAAGTAGTTAATATACCTACTTGAGTCTAGAAGCCACATGTATCCTTGGAAGCCACAGGGCCAATTGAAGGTAGTGAATGGCTGGGAGATGTGTAATCAGGGATCTCTGGGAGGACCAAGGAGGGAGTGGGAATTAAAAGTGAGTGTCCAGACAGCATATCCACAGTCTGGCCCTGTGTAAAGTGGGTCAGGGAGCTCAAGGTTAGCAGGTGACAGTAAATTACTGCTGTGGGACAAGCTGCTGGACAAAGACATCAGAGCTCTTGACAGTCGATGGGAGAAGGGTATAATTTGCCTAGTGGATGCTGAGAAGTTGTTTTATATTTTTACTTTGTGTGCATGCGTGTGTCTCTATGAGGTATTGGGGATTGAACCCCGGTCCTTTGCACTGAGCTTGTTCCTAGTCTTTGTTTTAATTTAATGTTTTCATTTTGAGACAGAATCTGCCTGTCACTGAGTTACCCAGGTTGGACTTGAACTTGCCATCCTTTTGGTTTAGCCTTCTGGAGTGATTAGATTATATGCGTGGACCACCATGCCCAGTCGTTTTTACTTTTTTAAGGGACAAGGCTCAGAACCTGACTTTAAGAGATCAGAAAGGGACTGGGAGAATGAACCTTCTCTACACTACTTTCTTCATGACTCTCATTTCATACGTATTAAAAATAATATGCAGAGTTTACCTATTTGGACCTTCCTCAAGTTTTACATGTTGCAGTTAGATGCTACCTTTTTCTAGGGGTGGAACTTCCATCTGATGATTCTTTTGAGCTACCCTAACTTCAGCTACACCTCGGTCTATCCCCAAAAGAGGGAGGATAGACAGCAGTCTCTTCCCAGCTAGGTGCTTGGTACTAGGAGTTCCACTTTACTTGTGGAGAGCTCCTTTAAAGCAGCTGTGGAAAACCCCTTCCCCACCACCTCCTAAGCCTACCTTAGGCATTGTTGCCTTTTGCCTGGACACAGTAGGACGTGGGGTTTCCCATATTCCTGAGGAAGCAGAGCAGTGGAGTAAATCACAAGGTAAGAATTTTATGAAAAAGCTTGGCAAGTATAGTTCTGGTTGGTCATCTGCATAGGATTATGTTGAGTATTACAGAAAATCTCAGCCCTTAAATAAATAAATAAATAAATAAATAAATAAATAAATATGCTGAGACCAGCCCCAGAAGACCTGGGGTGCCTTCTGAATTCTGTTCCTGTCAGCTACACCTTGTTTCCCTCTTTCCAACAAGTGTAGTCCAGTGCAGGCCAAGGCAGGGCCCTTCCATCCCCTGGGGGACACAGCTCAGTCACAGCACCCTCTAATGGTCACAGAGACCACTGCATTTCCATCCTCCTGTGCTTTCCTCGCTTATCTTCTCTCCCTTTCCCGTTCCCTATTGCTAGGCCTCCCCCTAGGCCAGAGACTTACTAGTCAAGATCCTGAATAATCTTTGGCAGCATTTATACAATTTATTTCAATTTTTGTTTTTAAAATATGTCTTTTAACCATCGCATTTTTTTTGAATTCAAAATGCTATTGATGGTATAGTTTATCAAAAATTTAATATTAGCAGTGTAGAGGGGAAGGAAACCCTACTACATTCTATATGGTATGTATGCATGTACTCTGAGTTCCAAAATCTTCAACTACAAAGAACAATACTGTAGAACTAAGGAGATATCAAATTAAGTAGGGAAGTAATTTAAAAAGCCACATATTAGGGCCTGGTGTGGTATGTATGCCTGTAATCACAGCACTAGGGAGGCTGAAGCAGGAGGATTGCTGTGAGTTGGAGGGCAGCCTGGGCTCCAAAGTGAGTTCAAGGCCAGCCTGAATCACATAGTTAAACTCTGTCTCCAAAAGACAAAAAAAGCCACACAGTCACACATTATCAGTGTGGTATAAAGCAAATTTTCATACTGTGAGATTACCCTTGACCAACTGGCTACATGTATTTTTTGTGGGCACCTTGCAGTAAGGCTCCCCTACCCCCCACCATCTCTACAGTCATTTGAACTTTAAATAAATGTGTCATTGATTAAAAAGCTTGTAATTCGGTGTTAGTTTTTTTTAAATATTCAGGCCTGAGCGTGTTTGCCTATAAAAAATGATATAAATGAGCACAGTATTACTTTTCTG
>RJWT010014689.1:0-20907 GCA_004365215.1 Cuniculus paca | reverse complement strand
CAAATGGGGGTTTAGGTTTCAATCTGAGTTTAGGCAGACACAAATATTCACACATTAACACCAAGTTCTTAGTGTTAGGTGATGGGAGACTCAGGACGGTAGGCCCCTTATTCTACGCTGGGGTTCCCAGGGGTCCCTTCCATGTTCTTGTTACCCTGTTCAAAGAATTAGACAAGACTAGCCGGGCATGGTGGTGCACACCTGTAATCCCAGCACTCGGGAGGCTGAGGTAGGAGGATTGCTTGGAAGTTTGAGGCCAGCCTGGGTTACATAGTGAGTTGAAGGCCAGCTTGAACTACACAGCAAAACCCTGTCTCAAAAAAAAAAAAAAAAAAAAGAATTGGACAAAACAAATGAAGAATTCAGGGGTTTTACATTTATTCAAGACATCAAAGGTAGTATTAAAAGTAAAAGTAAGAAAAAAGTGTGCTCTATAGAGCAAGTATGGGCCAGGTAATGAAGGAAAAGAAATATGTCCTAAAAATTGCAGGGCAGATCAGTGAAAAAGGTCACAGTAGCCATGAGCTTAATGGTGGTTTTTTGGTCTGGTCTTGTCCTTTCTTTCTTTCTTTCTTTCTTTCTTTCTTTCTTTCTTTCTTTCTTTCTTTTACTCTCTCTCTCTCTCTCTCTCTCTTTCTTTCTCTCTCTCTTTCTTTCTTTCTTTCTTTCTTTCTTTCTTTCTTTCTTTCTTTCTTTCTTTCTTTCTTTCTTCCTTTTTGTGGTAGCGTCTCACTCTACAACTCAGGCTGGCCTTGAACTTCCAAGATCCTCCTGCCTCAGCCTCCCAGGTGCTGAGATTACAGGCAGTGCCACCACATCGGGAAGGCTGGAGTCTTTTATACACCCATTCTTCCATCAGATCAGGGCCATTCCATGCAAGGCTTGGAAGCCATTCTACCCATGTGCACTGGCCATGATTGACAGGTCTCAGTGACTGACAGGTCAGGCCCAATTGTCCAGCTGATTTTCCATGCCCTGATCTCCTGCTTCATACCCTGAAAAACACAAATCCCATAATTCTTTGTGGTCTGCTGAGAATGTGGATGTCTGTCTTTATAGGGCTGCTTCAGCTGAAAAAGGTTGTAGGCCTTACCTACTGGGGATAAGATTCTAACTACCTTAGATGTTGTGGCTCGCCACGCAAGCTAAGGAAAACCTGTCAGGAGACAATGAGAAAAGTTAGTGTGGATACGTGGAGTCTGTTCAATGGGAAAAAGCTTGCAGCATTTGCCAGGAGAGTAACTTTACTGTTAGGCTGGGGATGCAGAGCCCGAGTGTGAGCAGCGGCAGGTTAGCTTTCCGTACCTTCCTGGGCAGGCAGGGAGGGATGTTAGACAGACTACCAGCGCGTGTTCTTATCTGTACTTGGTGCAGACCTGAAGCTTTGCTTTTCCAAGAGAGACCTCAGGTCTTCCAGAGCTTCCCAGGAGCGCCTTGCTTTTAGCAAAGGGCAAGGTCTGGGGTTGCCAGGGTTATCGTGCAAGCTTTGTGCGCAGAGTGTGCAAGCCTGGGAGATCCGTCAGGTGGTTGCTGCTACACCTAATCCTGTGAAAATCTGAGCGAACCTTTCCCATGTAGGGTTTTTTGTTTTACTGCATGTTGTTTTTTGTCTTTTTTAGACAGTGTCTCGCTATGCAGTTCAGTCTGGCCTTGAGCTCACTTTGTGGCCCAGGCTGGTCTTGAACTCTCAACGAGCCTTCTGCCTCAGCCTCCCAAGTGCTGGGATTACAGGTGTGTGCCACCACACCTGGCTTCTATGTGGAGTTTCAATAGTTTGTCACACTGTCCCTTGAAGAAGGACCAGTTGCTTCTAATGGTTCTCAGGTACTGGGAATAAGGCTAGGGTCTTGAGGGGCTAGAAGGCCTCCCCCTTGCTTCATTATCAGTCTTTTTTATTTCCCAAAGAGAGTTTAGACATGCCCCTTTGGCGTCCCTTGCAGTGACTGACGGCGACTTGCTTTGGAAGCTAGACTGTCTCTAGGAGTGGTATTGCTTGTTAATTAGCAAGCTCCTTTCTTTGCAGTTGTTGCATGGGTGTGTAGCAGCAGACCTCTGGGCTGACACGTCACAGGACGAGTAAGGAAGCTCTGACTTGGGTCCCCTTGGCCCCAATTATGCTGGGAGATTTAGAGGAGGGTTTTCCAGAGAAGCTGAGTTAAAAAGAGTCGTTCAGTTTTCTTGCTTATGACATCAGGGTCACCCGTGGTTTTTCACAGGAGATGGAGGTGCCCATGACCAGGGACATTATAGGTCCCCTCAAGGCCCTTCAGTCCTCTTCGTCAGAGTGGGAAGTGAGGGTCTTGGCTGGCCCAGCCCCTCTCTGGGGTGGGGTCAGTCCATCCTCCAGTGCTGTGAGTCAGGGGCATCAGCTGCCAGATGCAAGGAGCAGGGCGCAGGCAGTGGCTTGGCACAGCCGCATGCGCAGTGTCCTGGTGTTTTGAACTTAAAGCAGGCTTTGATCGGCTGTGGGTTTTTCCCTCGGATGACTTGGGTGTGCCTGAAGCATTGCAGGTTGGAGCAGCTATCATTTTGCTCTGTCCTTTCCCCCTCAGCCCTTCTCCTTTCATCTTCCTCTAGATCCCTACCGCTGAGCACAGAAAAGGGTGCGTCCAGCAATTGGGTCATAGGGGTCCAGAGGCCCATTTGCAAACCTGCCAGGGTCTTCTGAAAATACTGGGTCTCTCTGGGGCATAGGCTGTGGTGGAAACAGACGGGAGAGACCCATATCCTCCCGAGAGACGAGTGGGCATCTGAGGAAAGGACCATCAACAATAGCAGTATCCACTTCCTCGGAGGCCTCTTTAAGTACCATAGTTTCTGGGCTTTTCAGAAATAAAGTCAGAAGAGCCTGAACATAAGGGATTTCACACCACCATCCATGTCTTTGCAAACATGATCTAACCGAAAAAATACTATCACAATTTAAACTGCCATTCCATACCCATTTCTCACCATTTCCTAGTTCCTACTGGGCCCACATGGTATAGCAATAAAGATAAATTGTTAAAGACAAAGGCGAATCCCTAGGGCTCCTACGAGTGTGGGGCCTATGAGGAGAACGAGAGCCTGGTCTGAGGTCTTTCAGATGGCATCCTCTGCAGGAGGAGACCTGTTAAGTTTCCAGGGAATCCCTGTGAGACTCAGTTACTACTGGCCAGGCAACTCCCGCCAAAGCAGCACGGGAGCCTTTCCTTAGACCTTGCCATAGCCAGCACCTACCACGGCTCCTTGAGGTAAAATTGTTCCCAGGTTTTTTTTTTTTTTCTAGGTACCAGGAATGAAACTCAGGACCTTGCACTTGCCAGGCAGGCACTGTGCCACTGAGCTACATCCCCAACCCCCTCAGTCCCAGTTTTTAAGGATAGAGTTTAAGGGTAAGGTGGCTGGGATATGTGAGAGGTTTCCCATACTGCACTGTGGGCCTTATGGAGAAAGGAGCCTAGGTCTGGGGCTCTGAAGATGCTGTTCCATGCAGAAGCGGGGAACCTACGAGTTTCGAAGACATCCTTTGTGAAACTCAAGTGCCAGACAGACATCTCTGTCCGAGGCGGCTCCTGTGCCTTCTTTCATTTTTCGTTCTTTCTTTAATTTATGTCTCTTAGAATTCTCTATAATGACTCCTTAGAAGAGTGGGACCCCTAGGGCCTCCCTCACAAACTCCTAGGAGGTCAGGGTAGACGCCCCTCAGGGTCTCCCTTAGCCACCTGAGAAACAATATCCTTATAGTTATCCTTATAATCCTTTGATATTTGGTTTAAGGCAGTAGAGATAGAAACTTTTTTTTTTTTAGCATTTTAGAGAACAGAGGAAAAAAAAGCCCTTAGAAAGTTCTAAGTGTCAAGCATACTCACAGTGCGTTGGGTTCATCTTTATTGCTGTCCCTTCGTTTTGCTCAGGGCCTCAGGCTCGTGCTTTCAATGACCTGAATTTCTGAAATAAGGAGGGGGTCCCTGAAAGTGGAGGCTTTAGCTCCTGTCTATCGGGATGGGAAAGTGGAGAGGCCGCAGGATTTATTCAGTAGTTTCTGTGCTCCCAAATTGCAATTTACGTCTCTTCGTAAGATAAAAAAGTTACCATTAGAATCGTTTGTGCTTATAAAATACCAACTGTTTAAAAACTATAATATGTACTCATCAATAGCAGTCTGTGATGGGTTACTTCAAAGGCTTAGATGTTTAGGGTTTACATGGATTTTTGAAAACAAAAACTGGTTCTTTAAACCCCACCTCATACCTTCAAATTGCAAGAAATTAACAAATACAGGGCCAAAGAACTCTGCAGCAACTTTTCAAAACACTGTTAGCATCTTTGGGTTTCCTGAGGCTTGCCAGTGACTCACATCAAATCCTCCCAAAAGAAGATACGATTAAATAGATAGGACTAAATATTTTTGCAGTAATAGTCCAATTTTACACACAAATTTGCTGTTGCCGTGAAGCTACAGGTAATGAAAGATAAAGCAAATGTAAAATGGATAATCTGACATT
Organism: Cuniculus paca; assembly: GCA_004365215.1. Taxonomy (NCBI): domain Eukaryota; kingdom Metazoa; phylum Chordata; class Mammalia; order Rodentia; family Cuniculidae; genus Cuniculus; species Cuniculus paca. Next base: position 16,420 of record RJWT010014689.1, on the reverse strand, counting down.
TAAAAGCTTACACAAAGTGCAGATGGAAATTTACAAATTTGAAAATCACGTATATTCTAAATTACCACTATTCGAATCATCCAAAGACAAATTGCACCACGATAGCTACAAAAGGAATGGGCTTCAGTTTGGCTCTTAAGGGGACAAGAAGGGAGGACAGAGCAGAGGGGACAACAGATAAATGAACAAAGTAAGACCAGCTTGGTAGGGTCCACCTGAGACACGCTGACATAAATGACCAGAGTTTCATCTTTGGACCACAGGACAAAGACAATCATCTCGTATTTTTGCAGGAAAGTAGAAACCATTCCATGAACACCCAGGGTTTTATAACGTAATCTCTTGCCGCTGCGATTCACAGAAAGCTGAAGGTGTTGCAGGCTCTCTGGAAGCCTCCAACCTGCAGGACCATGGAGGACACCGCCGTGAGTGCAGCTCCTCCCAGGCCGAGGACACCAGCCCTGTGCCAACCACGAAGGCCGGCAGAGTGCCCATCACTGTGCCCTGTGCGCTGCCCCCTCCTCCCAGGCTGCCGGTATAAATAGTGGGTCAAGAGGTGGCGGGAACTAGTGGTGGGTCGGATGTCCCCGGGAGCACACGGGTGCAGCAGCTGTGGTTCTAAGACTGGCAATGGGGAAGGGGTGCCTCCCCCAATTCAGTTACTGCCGGAGCCGCAGACTTGGGGCCCTGTGTCTGCGAACTCTCACCTCACAGGTAGTGGCAGCTGCTGGGGCTGCTGCACTGGCATGCGCTGCAGACCACATTCATCAGGGGCTCTGACCCTGGCCCCACTCCAGTTCTGGTGCACTGGGGTGCAGACTGCAGTCTCCTGCAAGTGGAAGGCGAGAAGCAGGCAGGGGACACATCCATTCCCCCGAGCTTCCCCCTCATTGGTGTGGCCTTAGCCACCGGAGGTCTACAGTGAGTGGGCACCTCCTTCCCCTGGATCAAACACCTCCTCCCTCTTTGGCAAGCTTGCTCAGGTGGGGGCGAGGGGAATCAAGAAGCAGGCAGGAGAGACATCCACCCCCAAGGGAAGCAGGAGAGCTGCTGGGTGGGAAGTGATTGTGGCTCCCACCTGCCTCACCTGCACTAATGGCCCTGCCCAGTCCCCAAGGAAGCAGCAGTGCTGTTGGGCAGGAAGCCACGGTGGCTCCCACCAGGTGGCACTCGCTGAGGGAGATAAACAGGAGGAAGCCTGGGCTGCCCACAGTAATGGCCTCACCTACTTGCCATCGCTCTGGACTCCATGAGAAATGCCCAGCCGGCCTTGCACGGCGGTGACTCCACAGGCTTCCGAGTAGGACGAGCCTTAAAGTGATCACCTTCTGCTTTCTTTGGGGCACTCTGTGGGTATTCCTTAACCCTGGTTGGTGCGCAGAGCATGTGGGCAAGCTTGGCATGGGAATCTGGTGCTGCACCCAGCTTGGTTCCATCACCCTCATCCCACAGCCCTCACACCACCTTCCCGGAAGTGCTGGGCATGGACACCTTCAGCTGAGCACCCAGCCAGCCAGGGAAAGCCAGTGCCCAAGCACAGAGCCTCCTTCCAGAGCCCCAGGGAACTTGGGGGGGCCGCTTCCCTCACCCCAGTGAGGGTTGTGAGTGTGCCCCAGCTGACACGCCAAGGGCATGTTCCCCAGCCCAGTGTGGGGCACGGGTGGAGGTGCACACTTGGCTCAGCTCTGTAGTGGGACCCGAGCAGAGCAGTTGCAGTTCTAGGCACACTGGGTCCCTGATCCATGCCCCGTTGCCTTCCAGACTGTGGTGGTCTGCTCCAGTCTCCTGGTTGGCTTGCCAAAAGTCCCCAGGGGACTCTCCCAGCCTCTTGCTGACCTGTTCAAAGAACACAGAGGTTTTATATTTGTTAGAGGTATTGAAGGTAGGATCAAAGGTAAAGGTAGCTAAAGAGTGAGTGTGGGCCAGTTAACGTAGAAGGACGCCCTGCAGAGCGCAGAGTGGGCTGGTGCAGAGGGTCACAGAGGACATGAGCTTAACAGCTGAGGTCTTTTATACCCCTGTTCTGATGTCAGATCTGAGCCATCCTATGCAGGACTCAGAAGCTGTTCTGTGCATATGTTCTAGTGGTGACTGACAAGTCTTCATGATTGACAGGTCATGCCCATTTCCCCAGCCGTTTTTCCATGCCCTAATCTCCTGTCTCAGGCCCAAAGAACCTCATGGTTGAAGTTTATTTGCCCCTCAATGGCACACTTCAAGCTTTGGGGGTTTCCTGGGATGGGTACTATTTTCATTTTAATATGACATTATAATTGTACTATGTTCATTTTTTCCCCTCTCTAGGAAACATTGATAAAGGAACTACTACTTAGGAGGTCATCTTTGAAAGAAGTCAAGAAGACTCAAACTCAGCCTGGGTACCCTGTTAAGAGCTTTATTATTTAATCTCTTTTAGGTCTTTGATCCACTTTGAGTTAATTTTTTTTTCTCTCTCTCTACGAGGACCAAACCCAGGAGTGCTTTGTTATGGACTGGTGCCTTGTCTTTTGATTTTATTTTGAAATAGGCTGGCTTCAATCTTGTGATCCTCTTGCCTCAGCCTAATGAGTAGCTGGAATTTCAGGTGTGCAAGGCCACTAAGTTAATTTTTATATATGGTGTTTGATAAGGGTCCATTTTCATTATTTTACAAGAAGATACCTTGTTTCCCCAGCACTATTTGTTGAAAAGTTCCCTTTCTCCATTGAATGATCTTGGCACCCTAGTTGAAGGTCATTTGACTGCATCTGTGAGTGCTTTTTTTCTGAGCTCTCTGTTCTATTCTATAATAGATAAATCTGTCTTTATGCATATACCACTGCAGTAGCTTAGTTTAGTTATGAATAGGCAGTCAGAAGAGTCTAGAAATAGGGTAAGATAAAAGAAAATACCCAAGCTTATAGATATAAAATAAAACGCAAGAACAAAATACAAAAGGTTCAGATGGAGGGTAAGGATCAATGAAGAGGTAAGGATCATTTCTCCTGGGAAGAAGGCTATTTTCCCTCTAGACCAGACGTAGTTAACAGCTCCTGCCTATCTCCAGACTAGAAACTTAGAAATGCAGAATAACCAGTTTCCGGTAGACCAGCCAAACATCTAATTTCCTTTAAACATTAAACTCACAAGCCTGCCTGTTTAAAATAAATCCCACTCTGCCTCTCTACATGAGGCCAAGAGAAAGAGACAATGTTGGACTTCTATCCCCTCTTCGTGGGAATCCACCAAGAGCTTTTTTCTTCTTACGGTTTCTAATGAACACACTCCTAAATTCCTGCTGTTGTTCATGATTTCATTCTTCAACTTATTAAGACAAAGAGCTAGGGTTTATACAGAATGAATTGTTTCATTGCACTGTTTTACTGTATCTTGATTGTAAAAACTGAAATCAGAAAGTGTGAATTTTTCAATTTCTTCTTTTATTTCAAGATTGTTTTAACTATTCTGGGTCCTTTGAATATGAATTTTAAGACAGAATTTTGTATTTCTGCAAAAAATAATCTTTGAGTTTGTCGTGTTTACTGCTATTGTTGTTTGTATTAGTGGTACTGGGGAAAGAACCAGGATCTTGTACAGTCCAGGCAAGCACTCTATCAGTAAGGTTCACTCTCAGACATTTTTATTTTTAAATTTGAGACAAGTAGGACCTCCCTAGGTTGTCCAGGCTGGCCTCAGATTTATGATCCTTTTCCCTCAGCTTTCTCAGTGTTTAGGTTAAAGGTATGTCCCACAATTCCAGCCTCATTGGGATTTAGATGACACTGACTCTATAGATATCTTGGGTATGACATTAGACAAGTTTACTGTCTCTGGGACATCATACCTGACATGCCTAATTTAAAAGAAAAGGTTTTGTTTTGTGTTTTCAGACAGGGCCTCACTATGTAGTTTAGGTTGGTCTTGAACTCACTACATACCCCAGGCGGGCCTCAAATGCATGACAATCCCCTGTCTTGGCCCCTGAGTGCTGGGACTACAGGCAAGCCCCACCACACTTTGTTCCAAGGAAAAGAGGTTTCATTTGCCTCCCAGGTTCCAGGGCTTCAGTACAGGGTCAGTGACTCCAAGGAAGAAACATCCTGGTGAAAGGGCATGAGAAAGCAAAGGTGCTTAATTTCTGGTGGCTAGGAAGCAGAGTAGGGGAACTGTACTAGTGAGGAAGGGGTTGGGAGTGAGAAATAGACTCCCAGGCCCTGCCTCCATGACCCACCCACACACACTCAGTAATGTACTACGTTTACCCAGTGGAAGGAAGGATAACATAGTCAATCGAGTTGACATTCCATGCTAACCGCTGCATCCCTTCTCTTTTCAACAAACACACCTCTTAAACCACAGTGCATCTCTAAAGACGACAGCAAGTTCATAATTCTAACATGATACACCTATCCGGTGTGTAATCAGAAACACAATAGTTCCTTCCCCCAAAGTTCCAGAGTTTTTAAAAAGTCCAAGAACAAGACTTCTGAGACTGAAGGCAAACGCTTAGCTAGTACAAAATAACTACTCTCATTCCACAAGGTACAAATCGGGGGTTAGAAAATAATCTGACCAAAGCAAGATTGAAGCCCAGCAGGGAAAAGTCCTGTAGCACCATGTCCAGTGTCCAGGGCACATGGCTGTGAGATGTGAGTTCCAGAGGGCTTGGGTGGCCCAACCCCTATGTCCTTAGTTAGTCCACCACCCTTAACCTTAGTCTCCTGCAAAGCCTCAGAACCTGGACATTCTATAGACAGATTTTCTTCCACAATGCAATGCACATGGCTTCTAAGCCAAATACCAGTGGGATCCTTGTTCCTAACCTAAGCCTTCTGAGCCTAGTCTTTACTGTCTGTATTCCTGTTAGCATTCAGTTCTTCTGAACTCTGGCCAGGATCAGGTTCCACTTAAATGATTCTAGGGCTTTTCTAGCCAACAACTACAAACCTTTCCAAATCCCACCCACAAACCAGTTGCAAAGGCTTCTGAACCACATGACCAGGGTCAGTCCCATCAATGGCCCATGGTTGGTCCCAATTATCTGTATTAGCTTTCCCAATGCTGCCACACAATATCTGACGCTCACAAATTAAAGGAAGAGCGATTTAATTTGGCTTAGTTTCTGGGAATTCAGTATATAGTCAGTGGATCCAAGGCAGAAATGTTGTGATGGAAGGGCATGATGGAGCAAAGCTCCTTAATTTGTTTGGTGGCCAGGAAGCAGAGTGGGGAAAGAGTATTAGAGAGGAACGGGTGAAGGATCTCACAGAGGCCCCAAGGTTACCATCCATGACTCACTCAGATACATAGAAATGTGCTGCACAACACTTGACTTCAATCCGACTACAAAACACTGATAAAAATGGCATGGCGCTGGAACAAAATGCACATATGGATCATTGGAGCAGAACAGAGGTGTGGTGGATTAACCACTGGTGGTCAACTTGACATCCAAGTGAACTGACTCAGCATGGTGGAGCGTGGATGGCCCAGCTGAGGATTGTTGCCAACATAGAAGGGAGAGCTGGAGAGGAAGAAGTAAGTGTTGTTGGTTCTCCAAGGTGTTGTCGGTTCTCCTGGTTTTTGTTGGTTCTCCTGTTGCATTGGTTCTCCTGGAGGAGTTTGTTGAGATTTTTTCCAGATATGAACTTGGCTGGTCTCATCATCAGAGGAACTCGGGACCTTGTTGTCACTGAGAATGGCTGAAGTTCACTTAGCGAGAGCTCTGGTCTTTACCACTTCTTGGCTCTGGAGGGGAAGATGTATGCTGTTCAATCTCCAGGAGAAGCTTGTCATGCTGGCTTCCTGATGTGAACTCAGCTGTTCTCATTGTTGGAGGAGCTCGGGACCTCATTGTCGCTGAGGATGGCTGTGGTACTTTTTGGGTGAACTCTTGTTCTTACTTTGAGCATCGCTTCCTGGCTCCAGTGCAGAACCCTCAACCTACTGGCACAGATTCTTCATCCTGCTGGCACAGATTTTCTAGCTTCCACCACTGACCTTTGGGCCTTCCCAGTGCAGATCCGTAAAACAGACTTGCATGCGTCATTGTTGTGGGCTCTAAGCCTCCAGTTGGACTCATAGGGGGCATTCCCATGGACTCAAGGTCTTCAACTAGACTCATGTAGGACATTGCCATGGGATCCAGGCCCTCATCTGGATTCTTTGGTTTTAATGTTTAGACAGATTTCCTGTACTCTTTCATTTGTATTTGACTCTTTGGGCAACCATTATAAAATAATACTGTAAATTGTGTTCTGTAATATAATTGTTTTCCTTGCAATCCCTGACTACAATAAAATTGGTACCTGGAGAGTGGGATCATTGCTGTGATGTTGCCTGCTCATGTGGCTTAAGAGCCTTGGGAATTAATTTGGAAAGGTTTTGAGAGACTGGCCAAAAAGACAGCCCTTATATGCTGTAAACTACATTGGGGACTCTGGTCGGAGCCTGGAAAATCAGAGTACAGCTGGAAATGCTGCTGGTTAAGATGAAGCTCAGGAGGCTTCTATGGAGAAGGACCACATCGGCTGCTGGATCCCAGGTAGTATATTGTGTTTTGGCTGAAAGTTGGTCTGCATTTTGCTTGTGTTTAGAGATACTACCTGAGTGGCAGAAAAATTTTAGTGTAGTATATTGTTGGGAAGGTAGCATGGTCACTGTTGAGAGCTTTTGGCCAAATCTATGTCGAAAATTAAGAGCAAAGAGGCAGTAGAGTGATTTGAAACATTTGGCTGAGAGAAGGCTCTACTGGAACTGTGGGTTGCAAGGATGAAACAGAGGAGAACATGGTTGTTGAGAAGAACAGGACAGTGGAAAAATAAACTGAAGTCTTTCACCTGAAAGGAAGAGTATAATTGAACATCAGGAGATCCTTTTTTTAGTACTACCACGCCCCATTATTAAAGTTAATGGGAAACTATAACAACCTAATACATGCAGGATGACAAATGGTCCAGAGCCTTCAGGAATGAAGGTATGGGTCCCTCACCAGCAAAAGAACTAAGACCTGCAGAGGTGCTTGCTGAAGGCCAAGGGAATGCAGAATGGGTAGTGGAAGAAAGTAGTTCTCAATACCAGCTATGACCCCATGATCAGCTACAGAAAAGAGGATTGTAATTGTACTATTTCTCCCCTAATATGGTCCTAGCATAACATAATGTTGATAGACTTAATACTGAATTAAGAATAATAATAATAAGAATAATAATTATTATTATTATTAAAAAATAATAATAATAAGAATTAAGAATTCTTAATTCTTAAGAATTGTTAAATCTATGTTATAATGTTGAAGTTATGAAATGATAAGAGTAAACATCAACCAAACAAAACCTTATGTTCTATTTTGGTGAGGGAATTAGTGCATTTCTGTTTGTACACAGGATAGTTATAACATGTTAGACACAATTATATGCATGTCTTTGTGTCTGGAGATTAGTTTAAAGAAATGTGTCTGATTGCCAAGTTGACAAGGGACAGATTGTAGTGGTTGATGGTGTCGACTTGAGATGTTTAGAAGCTAAACTAAACTGGCTTAGCAATTCTATACCCTAGAGCGAGGGATAGAGGAAATAAGAATAAAGATGTCATGTGCAGGAACCTAATAACTTCAATGAATGTAAACATTATATGCCATAAACATGAGATAAGATTAACAACATCAATAAGAATGAAAACAGGAAAAAGCGTTTTAGAAAAAGAGGGAAGGAGGCACGAAGGAAAGAGATTAAAAAAGAACTAAGCCATGTTATGTACCTGTGCTCATTCCCCAAGATGATTATAAACTGTACGGATTGCACGCATACGTTAATCAAATATTTATAAAGAGAAATCTGCTCCATCGAGCCCTTGCCACGCTCAAGCTAATCAAGTTCACACTCCACCCTACACATCACAAGGACTATCACTCTAAACCATATTAACTGCTTGAAATCCGTGCACACAGAATGATTTTCCATTGGAGCATGTCATTTTTCATTTCTTTCAGTGATGCATAGTTTTCCATATGCAAGTCTTCCACTTGCTTGGTGAAGAGGCACCAATGACTAAAGGAGGTCTCTGTACCTGAGACAGGAGATGAGGGCATGGCAAAAATGACCGAGGAAGTAGGTGTGCATGTGGACTCTTCGTGAGAACTCGAACAGGTTTCAATAGGATGGCCTGACCTTGATATCACCCTGAGATGTGAGATTCCAGCATCACCTCTCAGGACCTGTATGTAGAAGTTCTCATGGGTTTCCTTGAGATTTGGACTGCATAAAAGAACACAGCCACTATGAAGAGCTCCCTATCTTGGCTTTCCTAACAATAACCCACCTTGTGTCCGCCAGGGTGTACTACTATCTTGTTTTTCCCTCTTTTACTCAGCCCGAGCTAGCTCTGCAGAGCCAGTTTCTCCCTCACTCTTCACTTTTACTTTTTCAAATAAATGTTGCTACTGTATTTCATTCGTTTCATCCAATTGTTTGTTTGAGATGGAAAGAACCTGGAAGCTAGCTCCAGAAGGAAACAAGAGCACCACAAAACCTGGTGACATTTAATTGGTGAGCCACGTGTAGAAGGAGCTAGTAACATACATACTAGTTCCCTACAGTTTCAGTTTAAAGGTTATGAATGCAGCCCTGGCAGAAAAGCTCTGTAAAAAGAGGGAAAAATTCCTACTTAATCAATGTACGTGTACCTAAAAGATGAACGGAATTGTTCTTTCCTGTAATTGACGCATTTCCTCAGCTTCCCCTGCTCACTAAAGCCAAAGAGACTGGCAACAAGCAAGACTTATGCCTGTTAAGAAAGAAACAAGCAAATGAACAATCCTGTCTCTATTAAAGCAGCTATACAAGAGTATCAGGTCATCCAGCTCTGTGAGGACCAAATTTGTAACTCCATGTAAGCTATGTTCACCAAAGCCAAAGACCTGAATTTAGGCTCGGTTGACACAACTTCTGAGATTGTTTTGGCTCTTAAATTAGACTCTGTATGCTTTTGCAGGTTTCTGGCCAAAGCAACAACCCAAAGGGAGACACAAGAGTTAGGCAGGAAGAGATGAAAATATTATCTTAATTACCAATAGAATTGTTGGAGAATGAAGTTCTTTTATTCTGCGAGCTCCATGGTGATCAGAGTTAGGATATGGACAGGCAGTTAGGGCTATGAGGCTGGGAAGGGATCAGGCAAGTGAAATGAACTGCACAGAGCAAATGACCCTTCCCTGAATCTGGGCTGGTTTTTGACCAATATAGGATCGCTGAACAACTGGACTTTTAAATTTTGTGTTAAGAAGCCCCAGGCCCTAATCGGTCAGTTTAACCCAATGGGTCCCCTTGTGATAGATACCTACCTGATGCTGAGCAAATTCCAGTGCTCTGCTTACTCACAAGAACACCTAAAGAGCCTTCTTTGGGAGCGCTTTTAGGTCCCTTCCCAAGTGAAAGATTTTCCTTTGTCTGTCTGCTTTCTCAGTAAACTTCCCTATTTGCAACTTCCCTCTTCTGTCTGCAATTTCATTCTTGGATTTCATGAAACACCAAACCAATCTTTCAGTAACAGTGCTATGAGGAACATTCTTCTGGATAGCTGGCCATTGGTCCTTTCTAGATGCAGGTCTGCAGAATGACTGCAGGCCACACCCAGGGCTGTCCTACAGCACCTACACCTTGGAGGAGCAGAGCCAAGCCCCTGCTCCCTTGAAAGGAAGTATTCCCTAGGGAAGATTGAGAAGAAAGGGCTGAGGAATATGCAGTCCCACTCTGCACTGACTTCCCATTGGCAGTAAAAAGTTTAACACCCTTAACAACCAAACTGTTTAAACAATCTGTAATTAAAGGACTCTGGTAAAACACACCCCACTCTCAGCAGGTGACCATAAAAAGCAATAAACCTTTTGATGTACTGTGCATTCATTTTCTCCAAGAGTTCCTAGGCATCCCATCTGAAAGGTATGTACAGACCTCCTTGTCACCTTCTAATCTAAAACTAAAGGCTGGGGAAGTGGTCTTGTCAAAATTGAGACTGGAAATATGTAATAAAACACAATACAGGTTTACCAGGAAGATCTGCAAGGTGCAAATACTCCAGGAGAAAGATGTTCTTAAGATAATCACATTGATGCCTAGACCATTTTACCATATCCTCAAATCCATGACTATCACCCTGACTGCAGGATTCTTCTCTTAGAAACTTGCCTGCTTTTCTCTTGGCAGCATACTCTGGCCAAAATAAACTTTTCTTTTTTACATTCCTTGGTAAATGCCTCCCTGGCCCTCTGTATGCCATTTTGGATGATAGCTTAGAGGAACAGGAAAGGCCCTCCTTTGGTATCCCTCCACTTGGATGCTTGTGCAAGGTAGGTGGTTTGGCCCGTGGACAATTGATGGACCCTAGCTGTGGTTACTCCCTGGTGGGACATCTGGGTTTCTGGGCTGTAAAACCAAACCCTGTGACCTGTGAGGGTACTGGCTAAGGAGTTTCTTTAACCCCCTTGTTGAAAAGCTTACTACTTGTATGCAACTGATGGACCCTGACTGAGGCAACTCTCTATGGGACATGAAAGCAGCTGAAAAAGTAGAATGGCCAACTCTATTCCCTGAGGATAAATGGATACCTTATTTTCCTTCAGGATCCCCTCCCTTACTCTCTGTGCACAGTGCAGCTATCAGCAGCAGTTTACCAGTGAAAATCTGTGTATATTTTGAGGACTCTTCCTTAGCTGCTACTAACACCTGGCGTTGCTCTCTTTCAGTTGAACTGCCTATTCTGGGAGACTCATGAGTGATCAGATTTTCTATCTCTTGAGTCTCCCCTTAGCTCTATGGATATTTGATGCACAGGATCAGTCCTGGAGTCCGTCCCTTGCCTACTCTCAGTCTCTTGGGTTAGGTTTGAACAGATCAGTTGGACAAAGTGATGTCAGAACACCACTGGTGCTGGCTCCAAAGTGAAAAGTAGGTTTCCACTGAGTCAGAGAATCTCTCTTCTCAAGGCATGCCCTATATTAGAGCTAGCCTCATGGGTTTTTCAGATCCGTCAACCTTAATGATGCCTTCTGGATGGACACTGCATCTCTGGTAGGACTTGATTGTAGGTCTCTTGTTCTCTGTCCAATCTGATTCACCCATGGAGTGTATTTTTTTACAATATTTTTCCAAAGCCAAGCATGGTAGTGCATACCTGCAATTCAAGCACTTGGGAGGCTGAAACAAGAGGATGGCCTCGAGTTCAAGGCCAGTCTGGGTAACATAGTGAGGTAGAGGCCAGCCTGAACTACATAGTGAGACCTCTATCAAAAAGAAATATTGGTCTAAATTTAACTCTAAAAAATCTCATTTTTCTGTACAGTACTACTCATGGGCCAGATGTGGTGGCACATGATTAAACAGCATTTGGGAGGCTGATGCAGGAGGATTGCAGTGAGTTTGTGGCCAGTCTGGACTATAGAGTGAGTTCAAGGCCAGCTTGGACTATATAATGAGACTTTGTCTCCAGGAAGAGAAGAAGAAGAAGAAGAAGAAAAAGAAGAAGAAGAAGAAGAAGAAGGAGAAGGAGAAGGAGAAGGAGAAGGAGAAGGAGAAGGAGAAGGAGAAGGAGAAGGAGAAGGAGAAGAAAGAAGGAGGAGAAGAAGAAGAAGAAGAAGAAAAAGAGGAAGAAGAAAAGAAGGAAGAAGGAAGAAAGAAGAAGAAAGGAAGGAAGAAGGAAGAAAGAAGAAGGAAGGAAGGATAAGGAGAAGAAGAGAGGAAGAAGGATAAGGTGAAAGAGAAAATGAAGAAGATTTGGGCCCTTAGTGGTACCCTAAATTATTCCACCACCTCAGTTACATCTCTTCTACCTATGATAACTAACAGGTTGATTCATTGGTAATTCAAATTTGGCAAATGGATGTTACTCACTGTCTTAGTTACTTTTCTCTCATTGCTGAGACAAAATATCCAACACCCAAAATTAAAGGAGAAAAGGTCTATTTAGCTCACAGTTTGTAGAGGTTTCAGTCTGTATACAGCTGGTGACAAAGCAGAGTGGCACATGGCAGAAGAAGTTCATAGTGGCAGAAGACAGCAAAAGCAAAAGGGTCAGGGGAGCTTTCTGTCCTTTATATTGTATGTGGGCTACCTGCACTAGGGCAGATGTAGAACTCACACCCTTAATTCCAGCATTGGACCATGAATCAATTACAAATTCTAGATACCCACTGCCATGACTGCATGAGGCTTTGGGGAACATCTAGACCCAAACCATAATACTCACATTCTATCCTTTGGACAGTTGCAATGTATTCATGTCTCTGTATATTACTTATTCTCACATGATTCATGCCACCATGGGAACAAAAAGGTGGTACATATCCAACAGCACTGTTTAACTGCCTTTACTGTGGTGGGAATCCTGTGTACAATAGGAACTGATAATGGGCCCTCATACGTCAGAAAAGCCTTGTGCTCTTTCTTGCAACTTTGGCATATTTAAACATCTTCCACGCACTCCTTATAATCTTCAGGGCCAAGCCAGAGTGAAGCATGCATAACTTTCTTTAATGAAGTCATAAGTCTGGGTCCAGTGGACCCATCCCTTATTTTCTACTGTAAATTTTTTCTTTAGCATAATAGTAGCAGACTGTGCATCTCAGTACTTTTCCTTGAGGGATACAGGAAGCAATCTATGTGTTCACCCACTTGGTATGATGAATGGCAAGGTGTGTGCACATGTGCAAAAGTGTCACAGCAGGATTTGGATCCACTTTGATGCTCCACCTAACTGGTTTTGTGTAATGTTTACCAGAGCATCACAGAGGGCCCAATAGGCCCACAGCATTCCAAGATTTGTTTTTAAAAAGTTTCTTTTGACATTTCTGGTACAAGTAGCCCAATTCTGTATAATGGCACATGAAAAAACAGATTTGCAAGTTTTGGGGAACATTAGAAGTGAATCATCAGATTACTCATGCACGGATGGTGAAGATCTGTTATGGTAAAATGTATACTTTCATAATAGAAGAGTGGTGTAAGTCATGATCGTCATGACTTTGATGTTGGCCATGTGAGTCAAAGTACCTGTGACAGTGAAATGGAGCAAGGACCGACTGATGCAGACACAGGGAATGCAGACCTCCTTGATTCAGATGACAAAGCAAACAGCAATGTGAGTACATATTTGACTAGTTGAAATGCTGCAAGACAGCCATGTAACCAAGTGGAGAGATCCAGTGTTAGAACTAGGTCCAAAAATATAGTGAAGATCTTGGCAGAGGTGAAACATATTAGACAGAATGCCAGCACTGCCATTCAATGACAGAAAACGTAACTGGTGAAATGCTACAAGATACCATGACATACACAAAGGCTAAAATGCAAGTAAAACATTCTGTATGCACCCATAGCCATAATCAAAAATTTATTTATTATGACACCTCACTAACTGAACTGAAAGCATTCACAGGTCTGCTGTACTTAGCACAGATTATTTATGGTGATCACAGGAATGTAAAAGACATGGAAAAGTGATAGAACAAAATATGGCATAAATTGTATGCCCTTGTAGATGTGAAGACTTATTATGCTTTTAATTTAGACATTTATCCTGGAACTCAGTCATCAGGTCCTTATTTGTAGAAGATTGGGGGCTGGAGGTCCTAATAGATCATTTACAGCAAAGGAAAAATATGTTTCTTCCCAGAGAACTACTCAAAAATATTGTGGAGCTCACTGGTGAGCTGACAGGTGAACAGGCAGGTGCAATACCACAAAGACCTACTATGACAACAGAAAAACAAAAGATGATGTCAACTGTGCCCTACAAGCAAGTGTAGGAAAACAAAACATACATGTTATCAGTGTTAGCAATATTTGTGTATGGAACATAAAGTTGCCATGTATGAAGAATGCCATGCATGTGACAGTTGAAGCAAAGCTTATTTCTGTGGCACATTTTGTTTGTGTTTACACTGTGGTTCACATAGGTTTTTATTTTCGATGTTATCTTTTAGGTTTTGTAAGCAAGTAAACAACTGATGTGAAAATGTCAATGTCTATTCTAAGCACTCATTAAAAGGTTGATATTTTATTCTATTGACATTTATTTCCATGCCAGGTAAATGTTGTAGAATATAGTAGGAAGCTCCTGACAAAACAGGAAGAGAAAAGAGGTGACAAGACTACCACATAGGAAAGGAAAGCTAAGTGCACGTGCTTTTAGTGTGAGATGTGGAACATGTTGTTGTCATGTATGAAGATGGCCATGGGGGTGACACTTGAACCAAAGCTTGTTTTTGTGGTAGAGGTCTGTTTATGTTTACATCATAGTTCACATAGAAATTTATTTCTGATATTATCTTTTAGGCTTTGTAAGGAAGTACACAGCTGATGTGAAAATGTTGATGTTTATTCTAAACATATAACTCATAATAAGAATTTAATAATTTATTTTATTAATATTTTATATACCTGTTAATTACACATATTATAATATAGTAAGAACCTCCCGATAAAACAGCAAGACAACTGAAATGTCAAGTATGTCCTTCAAAAAGGCCAGGGAAGCAAAAGACATGTGCTGTCAGTGTAAGCAATGAATGTGTATGGAATGTGCTACTGTCATGTGTGCAGACTGCTTTGGGTATGATAATTGAAGAAAGATTATTTTGTGAAGAGTGCTATTGGAATTTTCATTGTAGTTCATATGGGAATTTATTTCTGATGTTTTTTTTTTAGACTTTGTACACCAAAAACCAGTCGATGTTGAAAATTTTGATGCTTTTTTATGAACACTCAATAAATATTAAGAACTCAATACATTTTCATATTTTCTGTTAAGTACTCACTGTTTAATAAAATTCATAAACTTAAAATTAATAATTCTTCAACAGAAATATTCTAAAGGGTAAACATGGGCCTAACAAACCTATGTTTATGTGCCTTGATGACAAAATTGGTCTTACGCTCCAAAGGGCTACAAACACAATTACAAAAACAAAATTGGGATATATGATGACCTCCACAGGCACAATTAGATCTTATGACCTTTGCCTTAAATTTTTTGAAACCATTTGCAGAAAGTAAATACACACCATCAGAACTTCATTGGCAAACCAAGAAACAAGCCCTCCCTGTGAATCAGCGTCATGCACAGGCTGCTGAGGGGACAGCCAGACACCAGCCTTTTCTCAGGAGTCAGCATCATTTGCAGACTGTGGGGGAAGAAAACAAGAAGTCGCCAAGAAGCAAGCCCTCCCTGTGAATTGGCACCATGCGTGGGATACTGGGGGGAGAGCCAGATGCCAGCCCCTTCTAGCATGTGGGCTGGGAAACAAGAAGAACCAACACCCCCACTCCTACCCACCATAAGCGACTGGTTGATCCGGAGGAACACAGGCTACAATGGTAGCTATTGAGGTAAAATACAATTTAATGCTTGTAGTGTTTAGTGTTTCACTGACTTTGCAGGTCTAAAGCCAGTAATCTGATCTTCTATTCAGAGGATAACAATATGCAATATAGCATCTATAGGGGATCTCCTTCTGAAGGTGGTAGCCATTGTTAATTCCCTATAATCTTGTTTTGAAGTCTTGTATCATTTTCATTGCTTTGTTGGGTTGGGTTTTATTCTATTTTGTTTTGTTTGATTTTATTATATCCAATGGCATGGGCAGCTATTTTGAAGATAAGACATTATGGTAGCCATTTTGGATTTACTCTTATCTTGTTTTGAAGTCCTTTATTGCATTCATTGTTTTGTTTTTATTGGTTCTACTTGGTTCTGTTTTGTTTGATTTTTGCTATGTCTGCAGGTGTCTGCAGCTATTTTGAAGATGACAAGAAGCATTATGGTAACCATTGTTGATTTCCTATTGTTTTGAAGTCCTGTGTCATTTACACTGATTTGTTTTGATTGGCTTTAGTCTGTTTTATTTTGCTTGGTTTTATTCTTTTTAAAATTACAAAAAAAAAAAAAAGAACTTCATTGGCAAAAGGACAAATTGACAAGCATGTTTAGAGCTTACATCCTATGAGGAAGTAGGATGGCACGGTGTAGTTAGCAACATGGGAACAGACGATGGAACACTGTGGTGGGTGTCATCCCAGAATGTGCGGCTATGGAGAGGAGATCTCCAAATCCATGGTGACACCAGCTGCCACCAGGCCCAAGAGTGCAAGCCTTCCTGAGGATGACCCTGGAGGAAGCACCTGACTCTAATGACTGTGCAAGGCTGATGTCGAGGGGGCAAGTTAAACAAATGACCCAGGAGGGTGAAAGGCCGGTGATAAGACAGAGTCTCCTGCAAACCCCAGAAAATATATTCATTGCTGTGATGGCCATCATTGCCTGTGCTGTATACATAAGCCCAGTGTCAGGGAAAGAACATTGGGCTTATGTACCTAATCTTCCTTTATCATGACCACTTATTTGCTCTGATTTCCCCCCTGAGATTTATCGTGATCAGTCAGATTGGGTT